>JAODLI010025572.1:0-20895 GCA_027575585.1 Percopsis omiscomaycus | reverse complement strand
CTTGACCAGGACCACACCCCTAAATGCATTGAAGCAACTGCCATGTGAATGGTTGATTAGATAATTGCATTAATGAGGAATTGAACAGGTGTTCCTAATAATCCTTTAGGTGAGTGTATAAGCTAACTTTATCTGCTTTATTGACATAAAATATCTCTACAAATACAATGTGCACTCAAAATCTAATATGCAGCATATACATTAAAGAACCATATACAAATGTATCCACCCATTGAAAAAGAAATGCCCCCCTGCTGAGCTTGTTCTGACGCCGGCTCTGTGTGTAGACACCTCCTTCATGCATGGTTACACACGTGTCCACGCACACAGGTATTGATCAGTTCAGAAGAAATCATTTTCCTGGGTCACTGGGTCCTGTTACATCCAACAGGACTCATCAAGGTCTGGATGAACCGTTCTGCACATATTGCTTCATGGTGCTCTTGTACCCCATCAAACCCCATCTAACCCTAACCACACGCTCATCAAACCAACACTGCATCCAGTTTCATTAACTGAAGGGATAAGAGGAATGATTTATTTTAATCACACTTAAACACAGGAAATACAGGATATGTTCCTATATGGAGGTACAAATGATACTTAAACGTCACCACTTCATTCAATAAGAATGAAGGGTGATGAAGCTAGCCAAAGAGGTCTGAGTTAAGTTCACATGACCCTCCTCCTACTGCAAATGGTTGTATGTTATTGTATATGACTAGTATAGGTTAGTACTTAGGTTAGTTTAGATTAGGTTAAGTGGCTGCTAAATGATACAATTAAAACATGTTTTTGGCCTCTGACACCCTGTCAGCTTGTGAGGCAGTGTATTGAGAGTTTACTCTCAATACACTGAGGGTTCCTCAGTTCCACTTTGTTTTGTTGTTTTTTGTGTTTCCAGTTCTGCTGTCCTTAATTACTTACAGTCTAATCAGAGTGTTGGGGGCCAAGGTGTCTCCCTCATCCAGGCAGTGACAGATGGCACCAGGTTACACAGTCACTTTGCACATCGCAGCAGCCTGCTCACCTCTTTTATAGACCCACCATCTGAAAATGGCCACAATTAAATGGTGCAGTGTGGGCCAATTCACCCACAGCACCAGGACATCTGTTCCTTAAAGGAGGCACATATTGCAGCCGCCCCGGACAAACTACCCAACTGCATGTTTTTGACAGCCAATGGTATGGGAGAGGCTGGTGAAAGTTGCTGATAGGGCACAAAGGTTGCAGGTGCGAATCCCATGCTCACACATATTAGTTTTACTTACTCATACGTCTTACTTACTCAAACACCCAATAGAAATGGAGAGGAGGCGGCGCTTGTTTGCTAGCTACATTGCATCACATTCTGCACATAATCTGGTTATGTTCATTTTGGCATAACAGGCAAACTTGCTCTTTAATCTAAGAGATAACATGCAAACTCTTTAGCAGACAATTGGACGCTTCAGTTTAAAATGAAACGAGCACCGCCTCCTCTCCATTTCCATTGGTTGTTCGACCGAACCAATCACATTTCTTTCTGCCCTCAGAAGATGTTTGAGTAAGTAGGCCTAACACTAATACGTGCACCATGCTCACCGGAGAAATTGTAGGTACAAGGAGTTTCCAAGTGGCTCAGCTTTAGCCTGGCGGCCAGTGGTCAACCGTGGTCAGGAGTCATATTGAAACAGCAATTACATAACCATGGATAATTAGTTAATACTATAATTGTGTTGAGTGAGAGACATCTTGAAAATCTTTTACGAACAAACAAAATAATAAGCAATGGGATGTATTCTTGACTAACAGGATTAAGGCTTATATATATTAATTCGTAGCACTAAGTGCCTTCACAGTGTGTACTTTGGACCCACATAGCTAATTGATATAATACTCTAGTATTATATGGTATTGAATAGGTATTGTATACAGTCAGTACACTCAAATATATGGATTCACTAAACAGAGAATACACAAAGGGTCATTTTTAATGTAACTTCCACAAGGCCATGTTATCGGGGCTAAATTGGAAAAAAAAAAGTACACTATTGACTACGTTATGTGTTCCTATGTCAGCTTGTCATATTGCAACAACTATCCCGGACCTTTGACACTAAATAGCTTTCCGGTCAGCCTCATTGATAAAAGACAGAGCCAGTTAGATTCAGAAGGCATTCATAACCACTGATTTAATCTGGTCCCTGCTCCAAGGAGGTCAAGGAGAACCGGGAGAGAAGACCAATAAGACATTAATGCAACATAAATCAGCTGAGGAGACGGATGCTGAAAAGATGTGGTGTGGGAGATATGATAAGAGATGAGAGGCAGGTGTGAGTGGTTGTGTGTTGGATAATAATTGAACAAAAGTATGAGGAAGAGAGAGGTAGAGAGACACCAAAGTTGTCCTGTGGAGAGAGAGAGACAGAGAGAGAGCGAGACAGAGAGAGAGAGAGAGAGACAGAGAAAGAGAGAGTGGTGAAAGGTAAAGCCATAGCCTTAGGTGACCAGAGGGAACAATGGTAAATGAGAGAGTGAAATAAGGAGAGATATTAAGAGAGGCAAAGAGGCACAGGGAGAGAGAGGTTTCTGTCAGTTATGATCAATAGCGAGGTTATGTGACGGGGTCACATTGGAAGGAGGGACATGAGGGACCCCTTCGCCCTCCAAAAAGGAAATGAAGAGAGAGAAACCCTCTCTCCACCAACCCGTCTGACTGTCTATTTGTTATGTCTGTCTCACACGTATTCCCTTGTTTCTTTACCATTCGGTTTGGTTTCTTTCTTTCTCTCCTCCTCTCCCCTCCCATCCTCCTCTCTTTCACTTTCTCTCTTTCCTCTCCATTTTCTGTCTTTTTTTTTACTCTGCTTCACACTCTGCATCTTTACTGTATTAACATTTTAAAAATAAAGAACGTGTGCAAGAAACATTTAAATCCTTTCCACTAAGCCGTTCAGCTGCCGAGGGAGGGAATTTTATTCACGCTCCCATTAGAAAAATAATCTTTCCGATGGTAAAGATAAAGCCGCTGTAGAGTGTAACTTTCAGTAGAGATCTTGATTGTTCACTGAGTACTGAGGCACCAGGAGACTGTTTGAAAATAGAAACAATTACAATTAGGTCATTTAGCAGACGCTTTTATCCAAAGTGACTTACAATTACGTGATGCTATTACATGGAGCAGATAGGGGTTAGCCATCTTGCTCAAGGATGCTTACAGGTAGGCCAACTCTGGGGATCAAACCCACAACCTTCTGGCTGGGAGTCCTGCAAATCTGTCCAGCTCTCCTGGAGCCGCTAATAGGGAATGAATTGTAGTTTCTGACCTGCTCCAAGTCAACAGGCTGCACTGTGTTTGGCCAGAGTGTTTTGGGACACTGAAGTTAAGTTTGACAATGAACGATGGCACTTGGATGGAGTTAATTTGCTAGGTTGTCCGTTTCACCCCAACCCTGCATAGCATCCACCCATCTATCTTTCCTCTCTCTCTAGTCTTCCAAACTATAAAACTGAGCGTGGGCACCCACACACACATACACACGCACAGGTATCTCACAGTGAGATTCAAAAACTCTTGGTATTCATGCGCTGACTCGAGATCCATTTACGATCTACATAAAGGCTTCTTATTAGCCGTCTTGCCTTAGCTGCAGTGGATTTATTTTTTTTTTTTACTTAATTTTCTGTCATATTGCCTGCATCGACAAACTTATACGCTTGCATGTTAAATTGTGGTGTGTGTCTGTTGGTTTGTTTAGTGTTAGTTACAGTATAGATTAAATGCTCAGTCATTTCTTGGATGTATATTGCGATGGGTTGGCTTCTAAAATAACTGAACTGAGTCAGACAGGACTGCTATCCAGCCATGGAAGACATGGGCCCCATGAAAAAATGATTATTTTTTTTAATCAAACTTTCTCTTTGGGTTCAGTTCCTATGTGGGCTCATGGGAGACGCACCTCACAGCGATGTCTCTACCTCTCCCTCTTCTTCATCCATTCCTCTTTGCTGCTCACCTGTTCCCCTCTGCTCGCCGCCACGCTCTCGCCTTCTGTCAGCCTATTATCCCTCTTTTACTGAGGAAGACCGTTTCTCTGTCTCGCTCACGCCCTTCACAATTGCTCCTTGTTGCCAACTCGTTTTCCCCCTTTCCCCCTTTCTCTCTCTGTCTCTCTGTCTCTCTGCTATTCTCCTCCTTCTCTCTCCCCCCCCCCCAGTAGTCTGTGAAAATGTATCCAGTAGGACTTGTGGCTAATGAAGCAAAGGGGTGAGGTGGGGGTGTTGGGGGAGTCTGCCTTAATCACAGCCATCTCTCTCTTCTCCCTAGATGAGACTCTGAAGAGGAGGCAAGAAAAAGTTGTTGGTCAAATGGAGAATGGAGAAAATATGGAAGAGGGGCGCATTGTGGGAGTGAATAAATGATAGTAAAGTGTATGTGCGAAGACAGGAAACGCACAGGGGCATATTATATACTGTAGTTACATCAAAAGCCGTCTAGCGCCTCTTTATTCTGGAACCGCAAGGCCCCCCTTGTCTATGGAGCCAGCGGGCGTACAGACCTCTCAGATCCATTTCTGCCTTGATCAATAACACATCAGGGAGCACACCTCCTCCAGATGGGAGGATAGAGAGACAGAAGGAAGTAGAGAAGGGAAGGTGGAGACGGGATGATAGGCAACGCAGCAGATGCACATGAAAAGTTGTATGAATAATCACATAAAATAAAATATGAATGCCATACAGTACATAATAGTGTCTTTGTCCATAGTTGCAGCTGAGGAGCACCGCAACGTGTTTGTGTTAATGTTTTTTACAGTCAGATTGAAATAGGTTGAAATATAGGGCTCTAATATGTTTCAGAGGGTGAATAAATACCTTATTGCTGTACTCCAGGACTCCTCCGTGATACAAAACACATTCTCTAGTAAGTGATTGTTTTATTATAATGGCTGCTGCATCAGCCACTACCTCTCTTAGGAGCAGCAATTGTTTCTGCCTCAATAGTGTGGAAGGTTTGAATATTGTCCAAACTTCTGTTTTTCAGGTTTGGCCAATATTTTGGCCTGCCCAAATATTTTGTCCAGGTTTATAGCTCTTGAAATTCATTGATGAACAATTGTCCTCCAGCTAAGTTGACCGTACAGCTTACAACCTTACACTTTTAAAGAATTACTGTCATTCCTACGAGGTAATACAATAATGACTGAATTAATAAAAGCATTTCCTTTTGCAGTTGGGTGGCAACTAGCAGGTAGTTGGCATGGTGGTGGTACCATACCATCTACATAGTCAGTACTGACGATCGTATTGTCTTAACATTAACAATCATATTAGCATACTTTATTTCTGCGTGAACAGGCAAAATATTACACACATAGGCCCCTACAGGGCTGCTAATACATTAGCTTGGCTAGCTAGCTTAACAGCTCCAAGCTAAAGACAAATTTACCAACTAATCTAATGATCAATCCTTCCAGACTGAATAGTGTAGTGGTTCACTCTGTTTGTTGGATAATAATGTTGTAACAACGTTCATTTCTAGAGACTAGTTGCCCAACTTGCAGAGGAAGCTTTCAGCTGTCAATCAAACCAAGGCACTGTTCTCAAGCAATATCATGGGAATGCCCCCTCATGGGCTTGAATCTTTGATACAGTATCACAAACAACTCAAACATAATGTTTTACTTTATTTTGAAAAAATATAAAATATGATAATGCAACCCTCAAAGTAAAAGTTTCAGTTCAGCTTAATTACAAGGTTTACTTTAGAGGGAATTGGCTCCTTACTGTAATGTTAAATCTCTAGGTTGTATCTGCAGTACAGCATCGCCACGGCAGCACTGCCCTGCAGTCAGCAATAAGACAGGATTACCACACACTTAATGCCTGCCATAAACAAGGCAGGTATAGTAGGACAGCTCAAGATGAACTGAGGACAAAGTGCAAAAGACGGCGCGATAGTGAGGGAGCCCTTTGTCTTTCCTGTCCTCCTCCAGCAGATAAGCAGGATTTACGCGGCCCTGCTGCTTTCTGGAGAGAACAGAGAAAAGGAGACCGACGCCGGTAGACAGGGAGACATGACAAAAAACGAAATTAAATGAATGACAGACAAGAGAGAGTAAGGAAAGACCATGTCTCGCCTCACGAAAGCTGTGGTGCTTGAAGAATGGGTGTAAAGAAAGGAGATTAACTGGCGAAAGAGGGCTTACAGTTCTAGCAGCAGTCTAAAGACTTAAAGATTTCTTTATGTGAAAAGGGGGTTTAAGTAAACGGGGCATGAAGCTGTCAATCAATGTTCATGACAATTATAATGCAACACATCCTCCCAGGTTGTAACCTTGACACGGTGACTTTGAAACACCACCACCTCTAACCCCCAAGCTCGAACACCCCCACCTCCCCTTCCATTAATTATAAATAGATATTAATAGACTGTAGAATCAGTCATAATCCTCTCAGGTGTGGAGAGAGCCTGGCTGGCTGAACTCTTCCTACCTGATGTATTAAGTGACATTTAGAGCTACTGTGTTGGACGGAAGTGTGTGTGTGTGTGTGTGTGTGTGTGTGTGTGTGTGTTTATCTGGTGTGAGTTGCATTATGTGATAGAAGCCGATTAGGGGCTGATTATAAACAGCCAGGGTTCTTTATAGAGAAAAATGTTTCATTCTGCTATATTCTACTGCTCTCACATCTGCCAGGTGCAAACATATAGTGAAGTCAGGTAAATTGGGCCTTCAGCTAAAATGGGCCAAATAAGGTAATGTGCATTGGTATTTTTATGGTTCTTTACAAATGTTTTTCCAAAATGTGGCCCAATAAACCTGACGTCACTCTACACGTAAGCATATGCAGGAACACACGCTTAAATGTGCCTGCAAACATTTGCATAGTGATGTATGATCCTCTCCTTTAATAAACCTGGATGTATTGGTATTCACAAACGTGGTTCATATTTGTAGGCTTCACTGCTGTTTGTGGTGAGCTGGTCATAGTGAGCCTTTGTGTTTGCCGTGAGTTACTCTGCATGAGATGTTTACGTGGACAGGGCATCTCTGTGAGAGCATGGCTGCCTCTACCTCGCTCTGTTGCAATTTTACACATTAAATGCTGTCTGCCAATAAACTGACAGAAGTATAAAATTGACAAAAAAGGCAAATAGTAGTTTGCCATTAAAGCAACAGTATGTAAAATTTTACCTTGAAATAGCAGCTTCAAAATCATATTGCTACACTGACATGTAATAGGGAGGATGGCATCTCTGTCATTGCCACTCTGCGCCCGGAATGCCTGCTATTAAACCATGTAACTTTTAGGGAGCGGGCACGAAACCTCTCGCCATAACTGCGTAATGCTTTACGGCACCGGTTTAAGTTGAGGTCGATTCAATAAATACATTGAAAGAACCGTTGTTTTAAAATCCAAACCTCATACACCGTTAGCAATGCTAACGTAATGAATTATACTTTTTAATTGAGCAAACCAATGTATCATGTAGTCTACAATCTTTTATACAAACATTTGATATTTACAACAGTGGTGTAAAAGTGAATTACAGTCGACAATAACAGCCCCAAAGCTTTGTTTTTCCTTTCTGATGGAAATATTATTATTATATGTATATTATATGTAATATAATCACTGTAAAGTTTTTTTTATACAAGCTACAGTGGCTTTAATTTCACATGTAATATTAAACGAAAATGAAATCAGAGAAAAACACATAATTTATAAACATGCAACACTCATTTACAGTGACATTTAGCTCTATATCAAGAGTGACACAGGTTTTTAATAGCCACCTACCTATACACTATATTCAGCCAGTACTTCCCGCTAAGTATAGTTTTTATATAACCTTTGCGCGCTTGTACAGCATTATGAAAGCAATGTTGATCTTTCAGACAGTATACAGTACATCAATTTGTAATTGGTGTTCAAAACTTTTTAAACCCCAGAGGACTGTCATTTTCGAGGGGGTCTGAGATAGCGAAGGTAATTACGGCACCCATTATAACCTAGAAGGAAAAAAAAATCCATATTGCTTCTTATGCTTAAAAGTCAACGATTTAAGGCTTCTGACGTCCAATTCAAGATTGTTTTGTTTTTTCATATTGGTTCCCGTGTCTCTTCCCTTGTAGGGAACAATTTCTTTGAGGTGAGGTTTATTTTTTTATTGATATATAGGAACATTTATCATCTTAGTTCTGTTATTGTATGTGTTTTATACTAGCAAATATAGTCAAATTGAGTATTCAGAGCAATCAGAGTTAGATGAGGCATCAAGATAAGTAGGTAACAAAGTCAGCCAAATGACAGAAAGGAGAGAGAGAGAAGGAGAGGGAGGCATGGCCAGTGAGCAGCAGGGTCTATGAATCAATTACCAGCGGGGAATGCGGTGATATTGATTGGCCAACTACAATATCAATCAAATACACTGCTAATTTACTAATGACACTTTTAGGTTGGGTAATTGCATGGGGAGAGGGCATTGGAATACTCCCTGTCAATCAAGCCTAATTTGATTGTGATGACCAGGTTCAGAAGGTGGCTTCAGTTATACAGTATTTCTCCTTCCAAACTTGAATTTTCAAAATAATTAATATTAATCCAGATTCTGTAAAATATTAAAGGGGGCAGCTTTTCCTGTTGTTGCTACTTGCTTTGCAATAATTGGATTGGATTGTTTTAGAAATAATTGGTAAAACATTGGTTCTGTTTTATTCAATGTAGAACTTGTAAAAATGTTGTTTATCATAATTGTGTTGAGCTGAGAAACTTGCTCTAGGTTTATAATGCAGTCTGATGTGCAACGATTTCAGCCTTTAAAAATCATAATCAAACAACAGGAAACAGCAGTGTAATCAGTGTTCATATTTTTGTTATGTTACACATAATGCAGTTATTCATTCAAATAAAGTGAAACCCCGGGTTTGTAGCCTGCTCCTTCTAGGGTGTGCACTCAATAGCGCGTGTATTCCCTCAATTGGGTAAACGTGTCTAATCCCTCTCCCATAGTAACACCTTCTTATGGCTATTTAACATGCTGTTAGCTTAGAACGCCACGTCAGCTAATACACACCTAAACGGGATTACGCAGCGTGGATGGTGTAGAGTTGTATAATACTGCTACCAGCTAATAGAGATGTTTCTGAGCTCCCATGGGACCCACTAGACATTCTCTGGGGTCCAGTGTTCGCATCTGTGTGTGTGTGTGTGTGTGTGTGTGTGCCACAGTGACTGTAATGGAGATGTAGGCGTCTGTAGGCGTCTCAAGACATTGTCTGTGCGTGTGTGTGTGTGTGTGTGTGTGTGTGTGTGTGTGTGTGTGAGAGAGAGAAAGAGAGAGAGAGAGAGAGAGAGAGAGAGTGTAAGAGAGAGTGTAAGAGCTACACAGGACGCAGATGCGTAGCAATATGGAAGCGGGCCGGGCACATGGTGGCTGATGTTACCTGTTGCGTAATGCTGCATTGTTTTCTATTGTGTGAATGTCAAAAGACGAGCAACCCAGTGTGAAAAAATTTAATAATTTCACGAGAACAATCTACATGAGACACACACATTTGAGAATGCAAAGTTTAACATGCTAAGCTGTAGATGAACACAATTTCAGCTCAAACAATTATGTGGAAATGTGACGCAACAATCAACTTCACGTCGCTGTGTGTGTACACAGCAGGGTCTCCCCCCTCCTCCCCCTCCTCCTCCCCCAGCCAGCAGCCACGAGACAGTCGTGGGCAGGGACACCTCCCGCTGTGGTAAACTGCATCGAGCACATCACACAGAAGGCAGGCATTGCCCCTGGTGTGGCGTAGCACTCTGTTTAAACACATTTCAATAGATTGTACTCTATACACAGATTTTCATAGTAAAAGGTCTGCCTAGCCACACAGAGTAAAGGGGAAAAAACGGGGTGAAAGTAAGCCCGTATGGCTTACTTAACTGACTGTCTTTTGTGGCACTCAACTTGTTGACTGTTTGTGTGCTTTTGGCTGCATGTATGTTGTGTTATCATTAGTGTGTGTGTGTGGGCTAGTGTGTTTACAGGAGATGATTTCACACAGTGAGGAGCATAGCCATAGCAAATGGATTGCCTCCATCTTAACAGTGCGGGTCCCACTGGGTTGATATGCAAGGCAGGCATGCTTAAACGCTGCCAGAGCCCTCAAACTTTATTCCTCGCCACGCGTGAAGCAGCAGCAGCCCGCCATCGGAGTGTGTGAGCGTCCGTGTGTCACAATCAGCGCACACAGGCCCATGCGCGCTCCGTGCCTCCCTTCCCCAGTGCGCACCTGTAGGATGATTAGCCCTACAGGTGCGCCTCCTTAGTTTGATTTAGTGGACTATTTGAGTACCACCGACAGCACCTTGTTGGTAATTGTTTTGGGTTTACGTACCACTGTTTGCCGTCCGTTCTCGCATCAAACGACGCTTGTAGCGTATGCCCTGTTCCTGCCTGCGTGTGGTTTTCCTCTGGCTCGCACTTGCTCTCGCCATCCACCCTCCGACGCTTACACCGTGTGTGTGTTTGTGCTCACGCATGTGCGCATGTGCCTGTGTGCGGAAACATTACACGGACATTTTTCGAATGTATGCAGGGAACGACGCTGAAGAGGAGATGTGTGTGTCTGTGCGCGTACGCTCACGTGCATGCCGGTGTGTACGTGTAAATTGGACGAGCCCTCCTTTCATTTATTTGCTGGCGCTTTCAGACCCACGCCGAGGCTTTCTTTTACTCCATCTCTTTCTCCTCTGCCCTCTGTGTTTCTCGAGCTGGATCTCCCTCTCTCCCTCCCCTCCTCCTCCTCCTCCTCATCTCTCTGAAGTTAGTGGAGAGGAAGTCTGGACGCGCTGAAACGATGGCCAGGCCTTTGCAAAATGCCTCGCCGCCCGTCACGCGACTGTCACCTCGCTAATTACGCGTTATTCTCTTTGAATTGCCCAGGGGAGGTGAGAAGAAGAGTAGGGAGCGGCGAGCGTATGAGAGAGTAGAAATGAATAAAAAACAGCAGGTGGGACAGACGGACGGAGAAGACAAAAAAAGCACACACACTGGGGGAGAGAGAGAGAGAGTGCGTTAGCTGGCGTCTGAAAGAACGCTATTTTCCATTACTATTCAGCCAGGTAATAATGGGCTCCCACACGGCGCCAGGACGACGTGACCACTTTTAATGACAGTCTTACGTCACAAACTCATCGAGGAAAAAATATATATAAATGGCTTTTATCTCTCCAGCTCCCCTCTCTTGGCCTCATTTGCTCACTCCTGTTCTTTTGCCAGCCCGTTTTCAAACTCTTACACCCTCTCCTCGCTCTCGTTTCTTCTTTGCCTCTCTGTCTCTTGTTACTGCGCTGGCGTCTATTTCTCCTGTCTTTGTTTTCACCTTTGTTCTGGGCACTCTGTGTCTCTCTCTCTCGTCTTCTGCCGTTTATACGTCACTTGTCTTGTGGCTAGGCCATCTGAGAGGTGAGTGCGTTACTGTGTCCTGGCTGTTCCTCTGCTGTGCCGGGTTAATATTTAATCCACACATGCCATTAGGTTCTTTACGCACCCTAGCCAGTGTCATTCCCACCAAAAGAAATGTCCTTCTTCAGACTTGTCTGATCATTATTTTATCATTCTGCCAGCCTGCCCGCGTCATCCCTCTCTCTCCACGTCACTCGCTTTCTGCTCTTCTTTTCTGGGTTAAGGTTTTTGCACGGTTCTGTTTTATCTATTTCTCTCTCTAATTACGTACTGTAGACCTACAGTAAATATAGTAGTTTCATAACTTTATATTTTGAGCTCTCTTTTTTTTTCTAGCTGTCTTGCCATGTCCTTCTTTCTCTGTATCCCTCCTCCTGTCGTCCTGTCTGCACTGCATTGTCCTCCTTCTCAATGGGCTCTGTATCTCCCCGTAGCTACAGTACTCTATGCTTAGCAATGTTTCATGTTTCATTTTCCTTCCCATGGAATGTTCGTCAGTCCCAGGAATGTATGGGATTGCCTTCTCTGTGAAGTATACTGTACATGTGATGTTTCCCCACAAAATAAGGTGTCTTAGAAGGCAGCTGCTTTCCGTTGTCTTCTGATGGGGACAGCGTTGATGCTCATATGTTGCCCCACAATACTGTCTAGTAAGGCAGCTGCCTTTTGATTGGAACCCAGCCTTTGTATCAAAATTTGAATATTGTTACATTCAGAATATTTGTGGAATAAGTGTGTTCGTGTTAACGTCGCCCTGGTTCTTATTTATCATTTTTCTCTACACGCTGCCCCTCGGTGTGTTGCCCATGCCCAAATCACTGTGGGGTCGGGGGAGACAGGACCCTCACAGTGGCTTGGTCCACTGCCTGCTTTCTCCCTTTACGTCACCTACACACACATCCGGTGGGAAGTTCGAATCGCAAGTCAAGTCTGGCAAGGATATTTTATTCACTTTAAACATCGGATGAAGTTGAGTCATTGATAAATTAGTCATGGCAAAAAAATTATGATAACCGATGTATTTTTCCGCAAGTCCGCTATGTTAGCGATTATAACATTACATAGCATGTTTGGTAGCTTTTTTTAATTGCTTGTTGGATAGTAAGTCACCCACTAACACGGCGATAAGCCTATGTGTGAAATTTTGTTAGGCTAATATTGTAGATATACCTTTGGGTTTTGTTCAATATGATGTTAATTGGCAGATCAATGGGCTTGGTGTAGTTGAATATCCCAGACTAAACCTAAAATAGGCCTACTATGTGCAGGACACAAGATAATTTAATATTTTATAATATGGCCTCGTGGTGAACTATCGCTTTGTGTTGTTGGCCAGATACAATGGCAGAGAAAAGAAAAGCGGACATAAGATAGTAGTATGCTTTCCTCTGTGTACACATATCCTATAGAAGTAACATTTTGGCTGTATTATTTGTGTCCCCCTCAAAAGTTTCTCTTGAGAAATTTTATGATTATTGTCCCCCCCAACTGTTAGATGAAATTTACGCCCATGCCCGTGCCTCTCATAATAACCTGCTCTGTCTCAATTTACTACTTTCTCAGGCCCTGAAAGGCCACCTGCTGTGTTTAGCATTCCCGTAGCTGTGCCCTCCACCCTGATGCAGGCTCCACTTTTCACTTTGCGCTACTGTTTACTTGAATCCCTTCCCGCATTACTCATCTCATCTCCTCAGTCACGTCATGTATATATACATGAATTCCTCATCCTAACACTCCTCATCCATGCTGTCCTGAATACACACGTTGCTAAGCAGAGACCCTCAATTCGACCTGCTCTTTCCTAGCTTCCTGAGGAGCGGTGTTAACGTGCTGAATAAACCATTCCGGAGAAACTGCAGCTTTTAATTCTGCTCTGTAACTTGCTCATCTTTTCATCATTCTTATCCTTTATCTTTTGCTGGAGGGGCTTTTGCTGAGCACACGCTCTTCTTCTGCGCCACCCTAGTTTATATTCACACCTGGGATTGGCTTCTATTGATTAACTGATTAAATTGTATGCTATAGTTGGACGATATTTTTTTTTAGAGGAACAAGTAATCTGAGACCTGAGTAATCCTAAAAAATGGGCGTGTCACACGCAGTTCTGTGACACTGTAGGGTTTTCAATTATAGGAAATGGAAAGAGGTTTAAGGGAGGTCTTAGCGAATAAACACCTTCACAATTCACTTCAATATTGAATAGCCTCTAACAAGGAACTCATTAACACAACTGGAATGGAGCTTAGCGAGGAGGATTTAGAAACGTTTATTGTTGTGGAACGTAAACACAACACAGATCATTTTAGCTTCTGTTAAACATCGATGATATCGGCCGAGAAGAAGACCGGTTTCAGCTGAATGGTTTCGGCTGAATTGTTCCGGCATGTGTAATCTGGTTTAATCTTGTTTGAAGCTTTATATTCACAAAACTTCAGCTCTGTGTGATAACCCACCATATTCTATAGTAAACATCCACCCCACATCCACCCTTACTTTTAAGGGAAAATCAACAAATTTCTAGTACTTTGCTTTCTATAAGAAGCAGTAATGAAGTACTTTTTCACAAGAGCAACACTGTAAATTAAAACTAGTGTTAAACAGTAACACTGTCTTGCAGCACCTCATCTTCCTCCAGCACTCTTTTCTTATTTTCTCTTCTCTGAAAACTTCTCCTTTGAAAAAAAGCAGAAGTGTATATATAAAATATATTTTTATAAATATATGCAGTTCTCCCAAAAATCATAGTCAGCTTTGAAGAATCCGCTTTATAGTTACGGGAGCGTTTAGTTATAGGCGTTGGGTCAGCTTTCAAAAAAATTAAGTAAGATCTGGCCATAGCTCTAGGCGTGGGCCATGGGAACACGGGAACATGGGAATTGTAAGAACATGTGTACATCTGAGAACATGTGAAGTGTGTGCGTCACTGTGCAAGAACGTCTTCGGGGCAAGGAGGGACAGATTTTGGTTTCTGTTCCACAGTTGTCACAAGTCACGGGAGGGTTTTAGATTATTTAATAGGAAATGTACTATTCCAGTTACAGTGGTCCACCAGACCATTAATGAGTGTAGGTTACAGCATGAGGACAAAGGCATTAGATTTTGATCAGATGTTGAGGTGTATCTTTTCACATTGAAGATTCTAGGACTTTTTTTGGGGGGGGTTTCTGTTTTGTTGTTTTGGTAAGGGAGAATTAGATTGTCTGCTGTTTCTCGACTGACAGAGCTGGCACAAACATTGTTGTAATGTTTGCTTTACTAAAAGAAAGGGCCATGTTGTCAAAGAGAAAAATATTAGGAGGTGACTAAAATGCCTATACCCTCCAGATAGGTTGCTGACCTCCGAAAAACTCAGTTAACTTTCAAACACTAATTAATTACATTTTTTGTCATTTAACAAACTGACCCATCCATCTGGCGCTCTGTAAAGGTTATTTTAATCAGATATTTGCAGATATTTTAATCTCTCTCTCTCTCACACACACACCCACACTGAACTGTTATTACTAATATTCTCTGGCAATTTATTCTATATTTGTCTATGTGTGTTCCAAATGGATAGATCTGAATGTGTGTGTGTGTGTGTGTGTGTAATAAAATAAAGAGTGTGAGACAACCTATGTGGGTGTGTGTTTGAGAAACACTGACAATGTGTTTGTGTACAGATAGCTTGTGTTTGTGTGTGTGTGTATGTCATATAACAGGGGATGCTAGGGGAAGCAGGCTGCACCTATAAACACAACCCCTGTCTCATTAGACAGAGAGCATTAGTCACACATCTCCCCTCTCTCGCTCTCTCTCTCTCTCGCTCTCTCTCTCGCTCTCTCTTTTCCTCTTTCCCCTTTTCCATTGCTGTTGTCTTTCTGAATCTTTCTTCTCCCATTTTGTTTCTTTCAAACACCTCTCTCTTGTTCTCCCTGCTTCTCCTCTCTCTTCATATCTCACTCCATACTTGTTCATGAATCATGAAATTCACGACATTTACCCCTCTTCCCTCACTCCTCCCCGTCTCTGCGCCTATCCAATGGTTCTCCCTTGCGAACTCCTCTCCTCTTTTCCTCTCCCCTCATCTCTCTTTCCGTTCTTCTCCTCCACTCTACCTTCTCCGCTTCTCGGCCGGCCTTTATTTCTCCACCTCCTCTCCTTCCCTATACCCTGTCCCCTTCCCAGCTATTTTCTCCTCCCCTCGCCTCCCCTCTCCTCTAATCTTCTCCCATCTGTTCAAGGCCCTGCCCCTATCATTCTGCGTGACAGCTCCCCCCCACCCCATCTATCTCTCCCCATCCATGCCTCTTGATCTCGCGTTCCTCGTTCTGCCTCTCATCCCTCTTTTGTCCAAGTGTCACATCTGTCTGACAGCTGTTTATTAGCTCTCCGGCCCGTCCTGTAGAAAACGCTTGTAAAGACGTTTTATCCCTTTACCCGTTCATGCCTTACAGCCACTCTATGCCACCTCGGCCTCTCTCCCCTCCACTCCCTTCTTCTCTGACTTCACACTTGCTTTCTTTAATCCCTCGGTCACCACCGGATTTGCTCCTCCATGCCTCATTTTCTCTCTTCTACTGTGCCTTCCTTCTTCTTTTCATTCCTTGTGCACTGTCTCTCTCTCTCGCCCTCTCTCCCTCTGTCTCTCTCTCTCTCTTGCTCCCCCCACCACAGTATTTGAGGGGAGCTTGGCAAGGTGCAACTGCTGACATTGTCGAGGTTGCGCACTGCATCGCGCCCAGCCCCCCAAAATCTTCGCTTCGCTGGCGCCATCGCTAATGCTAGCGCTAGCATTCTCTCTCCCCACTCAAGAAGGACAAGGTCTAACTATGGTGATGTATGAGCAGTAACCAAGCGGGGGAAGCCAGTGTCTTAATGTGGTTACGAAGTGCTGTCATCTCTCAGCCGGTTTCTCTGACAACAAGCCCATCATTGTTTAGTGAATTCAGCTGCCACTGCAGTTTGCTTATAGGTGCTGCCGCCCACGACTCTATAAACATACGCACACACACACAAAAACTCTGTCATAGTGCTTCTAAGGCTTGGAACGCACTACAGAGCTCATTCCGCCTTGCTGTGTTACTCTCCCTCGGGTGGGTTTAAGGGTCTTGTTCAAAGTTCTTTTGAGGGGGAGTCTAAATGTTTGAATTTAAAAGGATCTGAGTTTAACGCTGTATTATTGTAAAACTTATTTGTTTTTGTCTCTGTGGGTTTTTGGATAAACACAGTGTAAATATATAAATAAATCCCTGTATTTGGTTAATAATATGGTTCTGAGTGTCCAGCTGGTTTAAGTGGGGGTCCTTTTGTAAATTGTATTGCAATCACACACTGTCAGTCTCTGTCCGTCTGTCATCTCCTCACACCTCTGGGATCATGGGGAGAATTAAATTACACCTCTCTCCATGTCTAAACAAATGTTTAATAGCCCTGAAATGGCAGTGGTCGCCTGTAGACACCAGAGCACTTGCCCCGCCTTTGTCACACCTGCATGACTGCGCTGGTGCAGACGAGCACTAGTTGTTTAACAAGCTTTATCTGATCACAGTGGGGAGTCGCCACTGTCCTCGATGCAAACACAAATACAATCAGTGGAAAGCTCGGAGCCTGAATGGCAGCCGACATGTTTCCCAGCCACACAGAATGAGATTTTATACCCTGAGCCTTGACCTGCGGCCATTGCGCTTTTAGCCGGCACTATTGTGTCTGTTACGGTCGTTCTACACCATCTGTTCTTTTTCTTCTCTGCTGGTCCACGGTCAGTTTGCTGTGTTAGCCAACGTACATCTGGCACACGGATCTGTCCACGTTGGTTAGTAGACCAAGACATGATAGGACCTTTCCAATATGGATGAACTTTTGTACCAGTAACTCCATAAATACCTTTTAGATGACCCTTTGATCAACTAGTGTTGTCGTTTGGAAAGTGAAAAGTGACAGACTTCATTCTCCTGTGTGTTTCAGCAGACAGACAGGAAGCCGGTGGAAGAAAACAGAATGCTATGAGGCCTAGATAGGATAAATCTACTGTGTACACACTGTTGGAAGAGGTCATTGTAGGCATTAGCCGTGACAATATGTAGCGGTCCGTGAAGGAATTTATTATTTCTATTCTTTGTATTGTCATGTTTTTTAGTCTATTTTTCACTTTCATTGCCAGCTCACTCCCTTTTAATGTTTCTTCCTTTCCTTTTTTACACAATTCTCCACTAGGCACTCCACACCTATATAATTACAGGAGAATCACAGCCATTTTTGTGCCATTCTCATTGAAAATCGCCTGTATTGTCCTTCTACTCATCCTTGGCCTGTTAAAACAGCCACAACCCGTCTCATTTAGACGCCGCCAGCTGATTGTGCGTGTTTTGTTGTATTCAATACCTGGTTATGCCTCTCCTGGAAGCAATCAGAGGTTTGAAAGCAGAGGAGAGGGGGCAGGCATGCTGGATGTGAAATGGATATGGGATGGCTGAGAGATGCAGCCCATTGCTGCTCATTGGTTACTGGGGAGAAAGGCATTGATTAGCGAAGATTGGAGCTTGTGCGCACACACATGCGCGCCCACCTGCAACCGCACGCACATGCAAACTTGGCTTGCAGTCCAGGCAGGTTTTGGGTCATTTTGAGCTTTCTGTGATTAGATGTAAAACATTTGGCTTGTATCGACATGTGCTTTTGCACTGGGACTCTCGCGCTGCAAGAAGCTACTGTATCTTTGAATAGGAACAAGCACAGCCATTTAGTCTTAATTTACCCCGGGGGAGGGGGCCAAGCAGGGTTTCGAACCCTGACAGTTTACATGCTAAACTAAGAGGTAAACACAGCTGTCACAAGAACAAGATGAAGACTGAGTATCTAGATTCTTTTCAGGGAGTATCTGAACATGAGAAGCGAATGTCGGTGACCTTGGTTGACCATTACAGGCTCAAGCCATACAAAAATGTGCCTCGGAGTGCCCTTGAGCAAGACAATAATTATGTCTGGATTATAGGTCAGGTAAAGGTTAAAATTGTTGCTCTATAAAATGAACAGGTACCCTATTAAATGTATTATAATTTATATATATATAACTAATGACAGCTTAACTTAAAAGTTCGGATTCATCCTTCTCCGCACAGCTCTGCTCTGACTTTGCCTACTCAGACACTGAAGTCATATGGGTAAGAGCCCCCTGCTTGCACCGTACTCTCTATCACTAAAATATTAACGAGGAAGGGGAAATGTGGTTTTGCTGTAAGCGGCATTACTCTTGCCAGCAGCAAACTCACACCTGTTACATATTCATGTAGTTTACCCCCTAGCCCTCAGCCTGGGCGTGTACGTGACCGGCTTAGATGAAAATTGTGAGCCCGGCATAAGATATGCACATGCATTTTTGCCAGCTTGCGTCTCAAAGGTGGGCCTGTGTTCGCCGTAAAGAGGGGCTTGATAGAGGTCACCGTGGCTACGCAGAGAGGACTGTGTGTTTTTAAATGTCAGTGCTTGGTCGGCACCATTTGTTCAGTAAGGGTTGGGTTTGCACAGATGACAGAGGTGGGTGGTATGGCTACGACAGAACTGGGAAAACTGGTTCAGTCGATGGAAGACGTGATGAACAGAGAAAGAAAAGAGAAAGATGAGTGAGTGATAATTCAGTGGGGTGTACACACAGTCCATTTGCAACCCCAAGCCATATTCAACCCGATATGAGTGGACGTAATATAGCTAGAAGAGAGATGAAGTAAAGATGGATTTTAGAGGTTGCCACGGCTGTGGATGTACAGGGGGAGGGAGGGAGGGAGAAGGAGATACCGTGGTGGTTGCATACTGGGAGAGAGTGGTGACAGAGTTGAGCTGCAGCAGGACCAGGTGAAGATGAGGTCCAGGAGGTTCCCTGCCCTGTGGAGCAGGTGGAGAAGGAGAAAGGCTGCAGGTCAAACAAGGAGAAGAGGTTATGGAAACCTGAGGAATATAACCTGTGACTGGTTCTAGTCACCCAGGACCATGGGAGGTTTTCTATCCTTGGGGAGGCGACTTAGAGGACTTCTGTATCACAGGACAAGTGACACAGTGAGGACTACAACTGAGGACATGGACAGGTGCTGAACATGATAGGTGCAAGTCCTGTCATGTCCCCTCCCCTCGTCAGGAGGTTCTCGCTCTGTTGACAGTGGTGTGCAAGAAGAAGAAGAAGTAGCAAGCAGCTAAAACAGCTGCCTCCAAGTGAGGACTATCGAAGGAGAACATGTTCGCTGGTGTTGTGCTTGCCGCCTCGAGCATGCTTGTCGCTAATCCTACGGGGCATGTACACAACAATCTACAATCCCATAACTCCTTAAATGTGTCCTTCATGCTGGCTCAGTCATTGCTCGAACACTTCCTTGTCTTCTCCGAGCTGGTTGCTTGTATTTCGGAACTGGGGGAATTGTCAAACTAGCGTCCCAAGATGCTTATTTACTGTACAGATGTCACTGCAAACTGAATTAAAAAAGATCATCAAACACTGAAAATAGTAAATGGCTTAAATTGTCAGATTGGACCACTATACTTGGAAAACTGTAAATTCAGTTTACTAGACAGACTAGAATGGGTATGAAATTTATTTTCCTAGGTTCATGGATTTAAACCACATTGAGAATGGCTTAATTAGTGATTTTAAAAGACTTAGACGCAACCCGCTTCCTGGAACTAATTAAGTACCCAAGTTTCTGTCACATAATGAGTTTGGATGTCACGCTTCTCAGAAAGCTTGCAATAATTACTGTGGAATATATTTCCATGAAGGACGAGTTTTGTGTAGTATGGGCTGGATTGTGCACCTAGATATAGTAAACACAAGAGTGAATGATGAATCAAACCTGCAATGTCGTGTGCGTGCCAGCTGTGCATTTAGTGATGTACAGTCGTCAAGTTGTTATAATTGTTTTCCGAGTCAACACGACGCTATACCTAAGATCAAAACCCCTCTGGGAACCACAACACCAGACTTTTCCCTGAAACATTTGAGCCGTGAGAAAATCATTTTCTTCTATTTTCATACTATCATGTAGGCAACAACGACAGTGAGATGGGAGTAAAAATATTCTCAGTATGCATTCCTTGGCATCGTGACCCTGTTTATGCCTCTCCCAACAGCACTTGTTTATCTGGGGATACGCTGTGGTGCAGTCAGTGCCGAGCGGTCTGTCACAGGTTTGACACAGTTCTAAGGTAGGAGAACCAGGCAGGAGAGGCTGTTTGTTCTAGAACTTGTCTGTCTAGCTGTCTCTAACTCTCCCTCCTGTGTGTTGAAAGAAAAGGCACTTCCAAACTATTTCATCTCACACTCTAGGAAAGAAGGGATACACTCAGGCAGGCTTATAGACACATGCCCATGTTCACATTGACAGCACATGCACACATACAAACATGCACAAGTTGCACGCTAATATATTACCTTGTCACCCCCCCCCCCCCGCACGCGCGCACGCACACACACACACACACAC
>JAODLI010025543.1:0-20901 GCA_027575585.1 Percopsis omiscomaycus | reverse complement strand
GAATATAAGACGACCCCCCATTTTTCAGCCTATTTTTAGGACAAAAACCTAGTCTTATATTCGGGTATATACGGTAATTTTTACAGACTGCTGGAGTAAACAAAGAATACAGAATAGCTGTTCATTTCTTGTCTGCTTGCTTTTGTTGTGTTTTGAATCAGATGAACTATGTTTTTTTTGTTTTTGTGCTTACAGGACTGTTTGTACTTATGCTGCCCTTGAGGTAATAAACCCATAAACATTGCCCATGACCATTGAAGAGCGTGCTGGAGATGGTGAGTTTTCCATAGTTGTTAACACCCTCTGCCGGGGCGTTGAACGCAACTTTGATGTTTGCAGTCTTCTTGGAGTCAATGGTCGTCTTCCCTTCCACAGTGAAACATGGGTTGTCCACCTGGAACAGGAATGAGAGAGGCCTCAGTTTGGGTCAATTTGAGCTGAAATATAGTCCAGCACAGAACATCTTTTTAATTTTTCTCCTAAATAATAAATACTGTGTCCACTTTATGCTCCAGCCTTCTTGAGAGAATTACACACAACATTAAAAGTTAATATAAACATCAAAGAAAAAATTAAGTTGATGGAGAGAATAGAGGAGAGAAGAGAAACAATATAATTGATATTTGACTTAAAGTTGATTAGAATTATGTGGCATTTCAATTCCTTGCCCATCTTTTTATTGCAATAGTGTGTCTCTAAAAGAGAGGGACTATTATTTGTATTTATTGAATTTATTTGATCTAATGTGTGATTGAAAGCTGACCTGGTAGCTGAAGGTGGCGCTGTGAAGGAAGACATTTTTGAAGAGGATGGAACTGCTGGAGTCAGCCCTGACTGTGATGGGGCCCTGGGGCTTGGGAGGGACACATGTCCCCTTGAGCGGGAAGACGTACTCACCCCCCTCTTTGGAGTACAGTTTGAGATGACCCTTAACTTCCCCTAGCTGGTGGGGTTCAAAACAGACCTGTATGCTCATTTCCTTGCCAGAGTTGTTGCGGTGTGTGGGTAAAACGTTCTGTGTAATAAACTCTGGACTGTCCACCTGGGGGGAGGGGGGGGGGAGGAGAGAGAGAATTGGGTTTAAATGGGAAGCCATTTAAATTAGTATGATAACAATTCAATAGTTTAAGCGCGTCATTTTGAGCTTGTTTTGTAAAGTGTAATGAAGTCAGGTTAACTAATATCAGACATTAAGGTTAAAGGTCAATTTATGCTTGTATGTTGAATCGACGCCGTAGTTTGACGCGCACCTCCTCAAAAATGTAGGGAAGACCGAATGCCTTTGGAAGTGCTTTGGTATTGCTTTATATGTACGTCTTCTAAATGCACACAGTGTTTCACAAGCACAATATTGGTGTAACAGATTCGCTGAAAATAAATACTTTTATGCCTTGAACATTACTCCTCCTGACTTTCACTAGACGAGGGCATTTCCTGGTTGTTCAGACAGCGAACGAATACAAATAAGCGATCTTTCATAAATACTTCTATTGGCACAAACTGTTTCCCATGCACAATATTGGTGTAATTAAGAAATTAGCTGGAAAGACATATTTTATATGCTTGTGTGGGGAGAGGGATAGAAGGAAACAAAAGACAGCCTGCTTTATAAAACAGCCCTGAGAACACAGCCGGTCTCCTCCGCACCTTGCAGGAGTAAGACGTTTGGACACAAGAGTAGTTGGTGAACTTGGCCTGGACAGTGTGGCTGCACCCCAGAGAGGTCTTGAAGAGCAGGGGCCTCTCAGAGGGCGCGGGCAGCGCTGTGAGGTGCAGATCATACTGGTAGTCACCCAGCTCCTTGCTACAGAGACTGAGACGCTCTGTAGAATCACCCGCATGCAGAGGCTGGTACATAAAAGTGACGGTTGCCTATGGAGGAGACACATGCACAAACACATCAGAGCAGCAGAAAGAATTGTGGGTTTTTATGGTGTGTGCATTTCTTTTTTTGGTTGGATACATTGCCTACCTTAGACAGTGGGGTACATTGTCTACCTTAGACAGTGGGGTATATTGTCTACCTTAGACAGTGGGGTACATTGTCTACCTTAGACAGTGGGGTATATTATCTACCTTAGACAGTGGGGTATATTGCCTACCTTAGACAGTGGGGTACATTGTCTACCTTAGACAGTGGGGTATATTATCTACCTTAGACAGTGGGGTATATTATCTACCTTAGACAGTGGGATACATTGCCTACCTTAGACAGTGGGGTATATTGCCTACCTTAGACAGTGGGGTATATTGCCTACCTTAGACAGTGGGGTATATTATCTACCTTAGACAGTGGGGTATATTGTCTACCTTAGACAGTGGGGTATATTGTCTACCTTAGACAGTGGGGTACATTGCCTACCTTAGACAGTGCTGGAACCGTTTGCTGGGGAGGGACGGTGATGTTGGTACATTTGCACTCTGTTGTGAGGGAAACGGGCGTGGCCAATGGGTTCTCCACCTCTACGCTTGACCAGACTGCCTGACGTACAAATGTCTTTATATTCACAGATGACACAACACTTGACGAAGCCTTGTAGTGCAGGAGGTAGAACAAGTATTCCCCAGACACCTCGTTGCAAAATGTCACCTAAGGACAGGGGGAAAAGATTCCACTGACACGAATAGTCTTATATTGCGGGCATGGGCGATAGACATTCCAAGGTGTATAGCAGAAACAAAGCAGTGAGAATTGGGTGTTCATTCTGAGTCAACAACAGCACTTACTGTATTTGCATTATAACAGTGCCATTCCAAAACACAAGTTAAACAATATGTACTGTGTACTACTGTATGTGTGTGTCCAGAGAAAAAGATTTGGTGTGTTTGAGTTTGTGTGTGCGTCCACACCTTTGCTTTGAACTTCCCTTCTTTGTATGTGTTGAAGCATATCTGGTATTGTACTGTCTTCAAGGCAGGTACGTCAATGCATTCTAGTCCCCTCAGGGACACAAGCTCTGTGTTTGCAGGCTCCATTATCTCCATGAGCACACGGAACCTGGTCACAGAGAAGAGCTCGTGAATTTAGTACAAATATAGTGTTCCGAAGATGAACTAGCCAGCAGGGCATAATACCTCTGAACTAACCTGCACAATGTAAACAGTAGTAGCTACAACTAGCATCAGTATTTGTGTGTGGATTGTGTTATTTTAAATCACTATACTGCTGCAAGGCCTATACAGCTGTGTGTGTGTGTGTGTGTGTGTAGGCACTGTTGCACATGCTACCTCTGTGGCTTGGTGAGCCAGTTGTGCACAGGTAGCATCTGTGTGTGTGGCGTCTTGGTGGGAAGTGTGTGGTTGAATATGTCTTCTGCTGCAGGTGGTCCAGTGGTTCCCTGCAGTGCATACAGCAAGGCTGTTCCATCGGGACATGACACAAACACCGACCCCTGGCCAGAAGAGAGGAGTGGAGAGAGCCATTTAGTATAAACACTATAAAAAAATAGTTTAGGCTTCATGCCGTATTTTTTTGTGTAAGTTTTGTGTAAGTTAACCTGGCATTACAGTTTTTTTTTTTTTTACAAACTTTCTTTTGTACACGTTTCTTTGAGATTGAGTCATCAGTACCAGGTGTTTTCTGTCCTCAGAGGCCATGGTCAGTGGTCGGTAGGTGACGTAGTAGGTGGCCGTCTCAGACGGTTCCAGTACCAGGGTAGTGGGGGCACTCCAATGATCCCCTTCAAACATAGGCTTGAGGGTCCAGTGCTCTTTTGAGGGGTTGGATATGGCCAGGCTCTTGGTTTGAGAGCCTCGCACCGGGCAGAGAAAAGTCACCACCTTAGATAGGAAGAGCGCAGGAGAACAGCATTACCTAATGTGATTCTATAAGGTCTATAGCTTACATTTCCCCCAAGAGATACAGCCATAAAAAAACATACAACAATGTTACATGTACAGCCATAGAAAAAAGGAAGAGACCACTGCATATTCTTGTAAATTTTATAATATAAATATAAATTTCAAAAATGTACAAAAGTATATATTAAATTATTTAAAAAAAATAGAAATATAAATGTATTAAACATAAATGTAATTGTATATAGATATTATGTTTTTAAAAATGGGCAGTTTTTTTTTCCATTGCTGTATATATACCCGATTAAAATACGCTATACAAAATATTGTTAATAACAGATCCCATTAGAACATATTAGAAAAAACGTGTCACTATACAACTCACTTCTTTCTTGGCAGAGGGTGGGATAAAAGAACCAGTAACAGTGACATTGAGGGTAGAGGAGGAATTATTGATGAAGCACGAGATGTTTTCATCCATGGAGCAGGCACTCATGTCAACAGGGGCATAGGACAGGTTTAAGAGCAACTCCTTGCCAGGGTGTATATAGCCTTGAACTGGCACAATGGAAAGCTCCCGGGGAAAAGCCTTAATGTCCCAGCAGTACCTGGTGTAGTTATGGAAACAATCAGTTTATATCTGCATAGTACATTGAACAATATATTTCACAATGGAAGTGTAAATCCCAATAAAGATTATATTTTTCATATGTGCATGCACAAGGGGGGTTATGAACACTTTGGTTTTGGGGGGCATGGGTCAAACAGTTGGAGAGCCAGTGCTATACACACCTGGTTCTGAGGTCTCCTGTATTTGTCATGATGAGCGTCCGGCTGGCTTTGTCGTCCTGGTTGACGGCTCCGAATGCCAGAGAGTCTCTGTCTAGAGCCACGTGCCCAGTCTGACAGGGAGGACACAAAGACAGGGTAAAGCTTCATTTCACATGATTCTACAAACACATAAGCTTGGCTCTTGTTTTGGAATCTGTGATTCAGAGAGACACGGATCCAAAAATGTGGACAGATTACCATTCCAAAATCCAGTTTAATCTTTCTTTTTGTGGGTCTGATTTTTCGGGGGCTTGTATCTGCGTTGATCGGCTTCTTAATCCCCTCCGCCTTCACCTTGAGAGCCAGTTGCTCCATCTTCCCCTTCACCTTCAGCTTTAAGTTGAAGGTCACAGGACCCTCAGTGCTGAGTGTCAGGCCGAAGGACAGAAACAGCCTGCGATACCGGTTTCACAATATCAATTTCTGGGAGAACTTTTGTGCCACCTCACCCATGTCAAAAGTGTCTTTTGTCATAGATGTACAGTATAACTCAGTTCCAGTCACAAAGGGCCTCACTGGCCAATACAAACAGGTTAACAGAGTCATACAGAGAGAAGGAGGCAGTGATATTCAGTAGTTCATTTAGCAAAAAAACACACATTTAAACACTGCAATGAAACCAGGAGATTTATTCCAAAAACTGATGGAAACATTTTATAAACATGCATCTTGCTTCAACATTAACATTCACATGTGTGTGTGTGTGTGTGTGTGTAAGTACCTTTCTTTGGGGGCTACAGTGCCTTTTTTAGGCACCACCTGCAGGCGGTGATGTTGGTCACCAGAGATAAGAGACGATGCTAGCACAGAGAAGCTGTATGGCTGTTCTTCTGCATTTACCAGATACACGGTTTGCTCTTCTTTAAGGCCTGCGCGCGCACACGCACACGCACACACACACACACATACACACACCGCATTTTTATGGCAGCCATTATTTACATCCCATGCTATTTGCCCATGCTATGGGTTCATCAGGAGCAGCACCTGTGGGGGCTGTGGGCGTGGTTTAGCGCTGTCTGTATTGGGGGGAGTCTAAGGAGGTGTGTCTCGGGACTATCGGGGAATTGGGAGCAAGTGTGGGGGATTACTAATCACTTATCTCCCTATACAAGCAGGTCGGCAGAGCACAGACAGACAGACAGACAGGCAGGCAGGCAGGCAGGCAGGCAGGCAGGCAGGCAGGCAGGCAGGCAGGACAGGAGACTATTGCCTGTACCTACCCGTTAAATAAAACAAGTCAGACTCGGTCAGCGTTGCATTCAAGCTGTCATTTCATCAGTACCCTAACCTTAACCAGTGTAGCAGCTGAATTGCATGCTGACACAAGCACGTAACAGCACATTTAGAAAGCCAGAATCAGTTAGTTGTATTGAAACACTGACTTGTCCAAACACATAATGTGGATACCCTTTGGTGTGACTTGTGATTTTTCTAATGCCTAATTCTATTCACAGTTTACATTTTATTCTTAGCGGGTACAAATGTGCTGTGGTACGACTAGCCTGTGTGTGTGTGTGTGTGTGTGTGTGTGTGGCACCCACCAACATGCAGGCGTCCCATGTTAAGCAGGGCTTTGTCTAGGTACAAGTGTGGTTCTCTGCAGCTTCCCACCAGAAGGAAGGGGACAGAGAGGAGGGGCGGGGCCTCCATTTGGAAACTCCACAATGACTCTTCCACACCCGGCTTCTTCGCAACATACGCAAACCCCACCTACACCCATACACACAGGCAGGCAGACAGAAACATAGGCATTGATACAATCAGACAGAGGCACAGTGAGACCTGTAACAGCCCTGTGTGTACCCAGGCTTACCGCTTGCTGCTTTCCAGGCAGGATGGTGGCGTTAGGTGTGAGGCAGCGAAACGGGCCTGGACTCTGTTCCACACATTTCCACTGGAAGGTGCAAGCCGTACTGGTGGGGTTCAGTACATGAAAACGCCTGGGGAAATTGGCAAATGTACACAAATACACACATTGGTCAGGCCTACACAATCCTCTTTCATGTTGATTATTGCTCATTATTACAGATGATTAGGAAATGGCATGCCTGCTTAAAGCGCAATTAAGTAGAATATGTAGAAAATTTGCCCAAATTTCAACCTGCTATCAGAATACGTATCATTGATGGCTGGGGTCCTACTTCAACAACCCTTCAACAAGTTTTCTACTCTCTTGTTATCAATTCTGCCTAATTCTATGAACACCAAATTTGTGCGTGTTTCTCAAAGTCAACGAAGGATCGGCTGCTATTTCACGGATGCTATGTCATCGAATCCCACCGAAGGACTGTTCCGATGTACCCACAATCCTATGCTTGAGGAATTGGAGGCGGGACCTTTTCAATGACGCACACCTGCACACTCGCTAGACTCTTCCATTATGTGTTCTCCAAATGCTAGGAAGGAGTCTTGCCTAGCCTTTGAAGGACCTGACTTGAAAAGACCTGTCCTACTAAGGAAGTATGCTTGACTTTGAGAAAACACCCAGAGACTGCTGGAGGCCATGTTTATTAGCCTCAAGTTGGTTTTGAAATCTGTTGGGAAGTTACCTTCTCCTGCTGGGGAAAAAAGGATAGTCTAGTGGTTAGGGTAGTCTAACCCCTACATTGTAATTGTACTCATGTAAGTCGCTTTGGATAACGTCTGTTAGATGATACATTTGCTAAATTGTAACATGCTTAATAGCCATTGATATGTCCATTAAATGTCCCTCTTAAAGGAGCACTTGTCACCTATGATTAAATATTCTGCTGATAGATTGCAGACATTATAAGAAGAGATGAAGGTTAATAGATTGTATTCTCCTCATACCATTCACGTTTAAAAACAGCACAACAGGTGTGGTACCTAGTAGTGGATGTAGAGCAGCCAATGGAGAAGAACTCTACAACCCTGGTTTTGGGGTCCAAGGGGCTGTACTCAGCGCTGCGGCGGTTCCCCGTGATGTAGTCGGACTCTTCCAGCATGAAGTGACACGCTGGCAGCAGGCTGTCACCGCACACGGGTATACAGGGAGGCTGAACCCCATCCTGGAGGTTGGGGATACTGCCACACACAGACACACATGAAGATTCGACTAGATTAGACCACGCTACACGTAACGTACACCATAAGTAGAGTGGATTGCCCGGTACCTGCAGATCAGACTGCCGTGGTACCGCGCCACTTCCTGAGGCGTGAAGTGGACTTTAAAGGTGAGTGTGGCTGCAGGCTCCAGACTCCCCATGCTGGGCTCCACCCTGAAGGGAAGCTGCTCAGGAACTCCTAGGGTTATAGCCTCTATGCTGGCCAGGGCGCTGGACGGACGCTCAACCAACACCAGCGGCCGGGAGGAGGGGGTCTCACCTGTGCGACAGACAGCACTGGCTCTCAACCATACGCCCTGTACACCAACACTGTGTCCCAATAGGCTTGTGTTACTGCTAGTGCTACAGAACAGCTCCCCCTCGCTCCCTACATTGGAGGGTAGGAGCCGTAGGAGGTAGTGCACAAGCAGGAGGGAAGGAGCAGTAGATTGATGAATTGGGGCAATCATGCGGTGCCTCCATTTTCCTTTGTTTGCTCCAATTTAAGTGTAATTTCAATGTATATTAAAATGAGATAGAAGTGAACTAAATAAACATTACAGTTTAATAATAATGGCAAGGGGAAATGTCACAAAATACAATATATATACCCGTAAAACTATATATACCCGCAAATTAAAGCTTGGGCTTTTATTTGCTTCAGTCACTGAACTGACTCTGTCTATATTTGGAACAGGCAACTATATAGGACAGGACTTTAATGAATGAATGAATTTCGCCTTTTGGCTCAGTAAAGACAGGAAAAACTATCAAATTTATTATTTTAACTAGTATAAATATGAGTATTAGAGAGTATAGTATAATTTGATTTGGATTTATTTTTAGGAAAAAAACTTTTTGATTATTTTGATCGGTGGACCCTTACGGACTAAAGGAATATAAATAATCAAGGAATGGACACATATTATAATTTTATGACCGCTTTAAAAGGTAGGAAGTCACCACTATTTATGTCTCTCCTGTTTACCATTCTGGTAAAGCTGAACAAATTATACTTTGGTGCTCATGGTTTCCGTAAAATGAACTGAACAACTGAATTGTGGAGAATCTAACCAATCCAACGATGTGTAGCACATCTATATTGACAACAGTTTCAATATGTACTGTATGCGTGATCTAAGCATCTTAGAACTAGCTCTACGCATCCAAAGAACTTCTATAAAAACCAGACCAGGCGTCTAATTGAGACAGGCTTTGATAGACACTTATATTGATATGATATTGAGTTTCCTGACTAAAGAGAAACAATTGTATAACTCACCAAATCAGAATGGTCTCATGGGGCAAGTTACTCATAAGAAATTAATGCCTTCTAAAACATATACATGTATATGGTTATAATACCATATTGGTGGCTGACGTCACTGACTGGATCCATGAGGACATTCCAGGAGTACTCCAACTTAACATTGCCCTTGTTGATCAACTCCAGGCTACAGTCACACACAGGCACACAAACACCAGATTAGTAAATGTATTGGGCCGACAATGACAGTGATGCCCCAAACATCTCAACACTGAATATTTAATGTCACCATGCCATCGGAAAGAGACAAAGACAAGAACTGTAATGTTCTTAACCAAAATCATACAGCCTTCGCAGAGGAGGACTCACTGGTGCACCCTTTTATGGAACAGCATGGTGTCCTCGAAGCAAATGGGGTCAGTGTTGCAGCTAAACTTAGTGTAGTCACACACGGCGCTGATCCGCAGCTCAAGATCACTCCGAGATCCTGCCACCACCGAGCAGACCGGCTCAGCTTTGGTTCTCACCACCTGTAGGCCCAGACACAATCACAGTGTTAAATCCCAACAAATCTGGTGGCACACTGCTACACTATCACGTTATCAAGCTATCGCGCTATCATGCTATCAAGCTATCGTGCTATCACGCTATCAAGTTATCACACTATGAGAACATGATAGTCGGAGTGTGGACCTTGTTGTCATCCTGCTTTGCCGAGGTGGGCGGCCACCACACTGTGCACTCAGAATCATCCCAGTCGGCTACCTGACCCAGAGGTTGCTGAAAGTCCACCTGACATAGCTTGCACTTCATGGGGTTTCCAGCTAATGTCACCGGGTCTTTGGAGGAGAAGGTGACAACCACATGTTTGGAGCAGCCAGCATGAAGGTGCCCCACCTGTTGAGAACACACAAGGGCCATGGTAAAGGTAATTCGACTACACCTGTTCTGATGGTATTCAGCGTCCTACACAATTCTTTGCAGAACTTTTCTTTGGACCGAGGCCAGACCTCAGAGATTGTCAGCATGTGCTGTACCTTTGGAGAGAAGGACACCTGGGGACAAGCCAAGGGCCACTCGAACTTCAGTGCAGCACTCTTGCTGTGGTTGGTCATGATAAAGTGCTCCTTATGGAGATTTCCCACGTAGCAGTGCCCAAAATCTAGCACCTCATAATCACCTGTGGCATATAAAGAGCTTTGATTAGACTGAAATACCTCAACATTATATCAACAACCGATAAATATGTTTGGAAAAGATAAATATTAGGTCCACGTTGAACAAAAATTATTCTTATGGTTGTCACTCAACAATTGACATTATCTTGTAGAATAAATAATGGGCAGAATACAAAATAATGTTACTTGAATAAATTAGCTCATGATAGCCTCTTCTCTCCCCGGCCTTGTACTCATACCTTCCTGTTGCTCTTGCAATGGCCTTCTGAGGTTGTCCAGGGAGATGATGCCCTGGTAGGCCTCTCCTTGCAGTTGTACAAGGGTCTTGTAAGGGTTACCGTCCACCACCACCACTATCTTCCCTGTGGCGCTCAGCGGCAGTTTGGAAGAGAAATTCACCTCAAACTCCACCTGCTGTCCCATCCGGAGCATGACAGAGGCATTCTGGGCCTCCTGGAGCTCTGAGGGGAAAAAGAGGAGTTGCTAAATACAATGCATGTGGAAATGCCTGGGCTAGGAAACATCTGCAGTTGTGTTTAAAGATAATATAGAGTTTCATGTGAGGCTGTACCCGATCCAGCGGTGGCTCCTAGCTGCAGGGACTGGACAGTGCAGGCATTCCCAGCAGCAGCTTTCAGAGTGAAAACCCCCTGGTCATCCTGCATGTCAATGTAAACCTACACAGCACACAAACAGCCCACGGCTTTACAGTGTGTAGGGACGTTTGCTGTGTACAGTACATGCGGTTGGAATGGAAACCAAGGAATGACGCAGGAGTCTCTCCTATTATTCCTCATTGTAACAGCATGTTCACTAACCTGAGCCGCCACTGTCCCGTCATTCCTCAGCACCAGAGGCAGGGTGTGCCTGCGTCCCACCAACAGGGATCTGAACGCCAGCAGGGGGTTTCCCTGGCTGTCCCGCCGGGCTGGGCGCACCACACACACATCGGGTAGGTTGCCCTCTCCTATCAGCTGAAACGTAAAGTCCTTGTTCTTCACCATGGACGACATACTGACAAACAAAAAACATCAGAAAAGACAGGGTTAGAGTTAGCCATAGTTGTATATGTGCCCGCAGACACACACACACACAACGCGTACCTCTTGGGCGTGTCCTCCAGTGAAGCCTGAAACACAGCCTGGTAGAGCTGCAGGGCCGGGGGACTGAAGGTGACTTCAGCAAAGCAGTGAGACCGGCCGGCAATGGACAGTTTATCAGGAGACACCGCAAAATACTCCTGCAGGAGGCAAGAGGAAACTGCTCAAGCAACGCCGGCGGCCATTGACCCATCTACCCATCCAGCCAATGACAATACGTACATTCTCTACAGGGCTGATGGACAGTTTGAGGCTGCAGGGCAACTTGCTGGCGTTGGTGAGTTTGAAGCGGGCGCGGCCGCTGCATCCCACACGGACACCGTTGAAGACAAATGTCTCGTCCTCCCGGACATACACGCCTTCTGCTTCACAGTACGGCTCAGAGAACAGTTCACTTTTGCTGTTACATAGATAGTGTTCCTCAAAGATGGAAGCGTAGTCTAATCCTATCTCTGCACAAGGGGAGAGAGAAACACACAGAGAAACACAATAAAAGAGAATTAATAATATACCCATTATTTAGTTTGGCACTAGAATGATCTAGAATTACAAATAATCATTACGGTTTAGTTTACTGTAGGTTATTTGCAAGTGAAAAAGTCTATTTCAAATTACATGTGCAGGGGAGGAAGTAAATCCTCCCACGGTATTACCATGATCTATGGCATGCAGATTAAAGATGACAAAACATGATAAGCAGTGAGTGTGGTGCAAAGTCAGCGTTGAGAGTTCAGCTCAACTGTCAGTACGCCATCACATTCATTTAATTTAACTTAAAAAAAAAAAATAATAATGGAGAAACATGGTGACATTCTACCTTCTAGAATAATACGCAAAAGGTGTAATCCGATTGGACGTGCTTTGAAAGGTCAGCTGCGAACCAAGTCAAAGTTCAGATACCGTAAAGGTGGAATATCTGCGATTCTGCAGCGCCGATGTTAGCTAGGCTGGAAGGTGACACTCTACCCATAAAAAAACAATGCCCATCTACAGCATTTTATCTACACATAGCTCCAACATGTCCCATTTGTTACTAAATCTAGGCCTCTTTAGAATACGCCTTACATTTGGTGACTGGTCACAAATCAAGTGTGTTTATAGCTCTTACCGGGCAGACAGACTTCAGCTAGGAGCTGGTAGGCAATGCCTTCAGGCTGGTCTGCGGGGTCGCGCCCACTGATGTCAAGAAACAAACACTCCTTAAAGCTTCCCAGATGTTTCGTCTGACACCCCACTGTGACCATCTCCTCAGTGGCCGGCAGAATGGTACCCCAGTTGGGCGACACCGTAAACATCCCCACATTCAGGCACTTCTGCAGGGACAGGCGGGAGAGGAAAGCAGAAATGAGGAGATGAATGAACCTGTATCAATTAATAACATTTCCTCAGGCCTTTCAACAAAAACATGTTTATTGGGGTATAGTTGTACTTTAAGGCTGTGTTCACATGTAACTTCTTTGTTATTTAATGAAAAACGCTGGCCAGAGCGCTTTTTCTTGTAGAAAAAACACTAACAGCGTTTGTTCCAAAAAGCAGCTGAGAGCATCTTTTGTTACCATAACAACAGCTACTGCAACATTTTCGTGATAACAGTTACAAAATGTTGAGAAAGGATTTCAGTTTTCCCCAACGCAGTATGGTGCTTACTATAATTTAGTGCTACCTTCTCCACCGCTACCGTCGACATTTTGGATATAGGAAAATGAGTTATCACCCCTCCGCTTGTGACTGGTGAGCTGTCAAAAAAGCACTTGACATAGGGCGTTTTTTTTCTGATAGGGTTAACTTTTTTTCAACTGAAAAAGACACCCATTTTTTGTATGTAAAAATGTAAAAGAGATGCCGACAGTTACATTACAAATTACGTGTGAACGCAGCCACATTCAAGGAGAGGCACTGCTTAGTTTCCACTGCTTTCTCTGCACTGACCGATTTCTGTCTGTAGGACCGGCTGTCAGAATGCGCTCTTGTCCCATCAGGCCTGTAAGAAAGAGTTACTATGGTGATGAGGATGATGATGATAATGATGATGGTGGTAGCTATGGTCAATACAGATTTATTTCAAGTTACGTCTACACCAACAGAAGTTAAAACCTCTCATTGGAATTTCTCTTCCCCCACATAATCTCAGACCTACATAATGTTTTATGTCTGTGTACCACTGTGTGTTGTAGTCAGGGAGTTTTAAATACAGGGATGCAACAAAAATGAAATTTGCTGCTGCTGCTACTAATGGCTAATACAGATGTCAGTCAAACCCATCAAACATTACCTACAAATAATAATAAAAAACCTTTAATTTTATTTATTTATTTCAGGAGCGTTTGTGATGATATTTTGCAACAATGTATTATTTTTTTTAAATATTTCCATCCTAACTGGGGGGCCTATTCCCGTCCATTGGCTAACCACTGGCACAGTTGGCATAAACCTGTTTGACATGGTGACCTTGGGCACAAGTTGGTATGTTTCTCATATGTCACCAAAGTTGATGTAAAAAAAGCAACATTCTCCAAAAAGAGAGTCGTTTGCATCCCTTTAAATATTGATGTTTGAAGTGGTTATTATATTTTTCATATTGGATTTGTCATATGGCTGGTGTGTGTGTGTGTGTGTGTGTGTGTGTGTACACATTTCTCAAATATTTGTAAATGTATTAATATTTAAAATTTCCTATGAACTACATGTCATTGGTGAATTCAAATAAAGTATTTAAACTGTGTGTCCTACTTAAGTGAGGAAGGAAGGGAAGACTGACAGAAGATCTGGAAGTGTGTCTTGAACTCTCCCTCATTCCTGATGGTTATTGTCTGGCTCGACTTAGAGCCGCATTTCATAGGGCCAAAGTCGATTCCCTTAGCTGGTGTGATGCTGTACCTGAAACAAGGGCCACACACACACACAGAATCCTGTCATCTGCAAACACATGTAGGAGGCCTTCTACAGACATAAGAGAAGTGAACTGTAACAATACTAGAACTTTCTACACTGGTATCAGTTTCCAGAGTTATGAGTGATTCTCTCACCTGGTGAAGAAACTGCGGACTGAAACTTTGATGGGAATGTCCCCAACAATCTCTCCATGTCCAATACCGGGGTCCATTACCTGCACAAGAAGATCACCAGGCATTAATTTCAACAGATTGTATATCTCAAAATGTGGATTCAACAAAGATAAACCACCGCCTGTGAGGACAAGCAGCACCAGATTTCAACAAATGTATTGTGATGTCATTCCGTTAAAAGTGTTCCACAGAGGCAGACCTGGCAGTGCAAAATCGGTTGTTCTCTAATGCAGAGCTCCTTCTTGTGTCTAAACTCTATGTGGACAGTGTAGGACAGTGTAGGCTTCAGGGTGCCTTGTCGTGGGGTAATTTTGAATAGCGAGGCCGGGTCTGGCTGTGACGGCGCTGTTCGCACCAGGGTAAACCTTTTGGGAAGAAGAGTAGACAATATTTAACAACAGATGAATAGTGAGTCAGTACTCAGCAATGGAAAGCAGGACAAACGATTATCCATGATGTTATGATGTGATGGTTTGATTGATTGATTCATTGATTGGATGTGTAATAGAGGATTTAGTGGTATTGAAAGAGTAGCAATACAGTGTGGAAACCAAATAATGCACACATTTAGTCACACTGCACTAGAAAGTCAGTAATGTGGTGGTTGGGACTCACTTGTAGCCTATCTCAAATTTGCCATTGTTCGTCAGCTGGATGCACTGTTTGTTCTCGTCACAGATTCTGAGGGTGCCAAAGTCCAGAGAGCTATCTACACATGGAAGAGAATGATAGAGCAAAGCTTCCTGCATCTGAAAACTGAATTAATGTATTACACTTGAAAAGTGGTTCTGTTCCATCTCTATTGAAGGAATGAATGAATATGACGTGATGTCATCAGAGGTTGGGGTTCATGCTTCACATCTCGAAGTAAGAGTGTTTTTCCAACTCAGGTATTTCTTTTTCTTTTATGTTAGGTTGCAATGGTTATCTGTAGGATCCTGACGCTTAAGAGGACATCACAGTGTGTTAACTAGTCATTTGTTCAGATTTGAGCTAATGATGAGCTAGTAATGACTTTATTTATATTTTCACTCTCTCAGCGAAGCATTATTGGGATCATAGTTTGTGTAGTGTGTTTTTTTAGCAATATTCCTGCTCTGCAACCGTGCAAGTAAGACTTAGAAGCGTGAAGATATGTTCGTGCAGTGAACTTCCTGCCAGTGGCCATGTACTTTGTTATTGTTGCTGTAAAACTGAAGAAGGGAGGGGGTGTAGTCATGAGCGTCAGTCTTACTTACAGTACCTATTAGGTTAAAGCATTTTTACTGTCTGTGGAGTTTTACCATTGTGAGATTCAGGAAAAGCAATGGCCACACAAACATCATGGACTTTAGTTTCGATCACTATACATTCCGTAGCCACAGTTCCCAGGATTTTATCTGTATCTGACACCTAGGACACACACACACACACACACACACACACACACACAAACAAATCAATACATAAAGTCCACAAACAGATAAACAATTGAAACCCGGCCCGGTGACCTTTTTGGATTTGCATCTAAATAGTATACAGATATGATTGCATTCACAAATAAAACTGAGTCCCGAGTAGCCAGATCTAAATCAGCTTGACCCTTCCAAATGCAAATTAGCACCCATAGACGTCCTTTATTCACCTCCACACTCTATCAGTAGGTGGTGCACCCAACATTTGTTAGATGTGTTCTTGTAATGTAAGTAATGAAGGGCAGCATGGGTGACGCTGTTCCCAATGCTTTTTGAGTGTGTTCACACTTTTATTTTTACATGCTTTGCTATTCAATCACCCAACACGCGAATGCTCGCTCGGCTACAAACCCCCTGGGCGCTCCTGTGCTTTTCCAGGCCTTTAGCACTGTAGGTCAGCCGTGCCATGTGTCGGTGTGAGTGTACCTCCAGGTGTATGGACTTCTTCATGGGAAGCAGCTTCAGGGCTCTGAAGTGGAAGCCCACGCAGAAGGAGGACTCAGGCGGGATGATGCCTTGCACATGGGACACGTTGAATTCCACGCCCAACTCCTCCACGCCCCTTAGTCTCCAGGCCACCGGCAGAGCTGTCCTGTTACGCAGCGTCAGAGTACGGCTTTCCGGCCTACACAGTAAGGTATATATGTCAAATTATCTTCTATAAGTAATTATTGTTATTTTTGTTTTCATTTTAATGTTTCAATTTAGCCCAAAGTGATATATGTCTATAAACTTTAATTGGGCATCTGATTCAGGAGTCCACAGATCATAAATGAATAGGTACAGCTACCGGCGTTGTAAGACCCCGTCAAAGTGTATATGTTTGCTGTCCATCTCCAGCTTTGGTATGACTCCACTGCAGGACAGGCGGATGGCGACCGGTTCAGGGTTGTCTTTCATTAAGCACACCAATCTGTCCTCCATCCTCCCCACGCTGGTGGGGTAGGCCCACACGGTCAGCTCCTGGAGGGGCCAGACCAGGGTGGATTTGTGACTGCGCTAGTGAACAGCAGAGCTTCACAGTAGAGCTAACCAGGTCTGTACTGATAAGGATACTTCTGTCCACAGATCAGTTGTTGTAGCATTCAGTGTGATGGTAGATTCATTAATTCGCATGCAAACGTACACATGCATTTAACACAATATAGAAAACATTGGTTTACAATGACAACCAAACAGAGAAACCATATCCAAAGTTCAGAATGTGCACTTACATGAGACAGAGGCGCCTACCTTTTTCTGGTCAGGTTTGAGGGTCATGGTGGGGGGGTCTAGTAGAAAGGTGGTGCCTGTGACGTCTCTCTCAAAGCAGATCTGGATCTCAGCCTCCATAACCGAGTTGTTATGGATCACCAGGTTCTGTACATTCTCTACAAACCTCTTCCGCTTGTATCTACACACACACACACACACACACACCCACACAGAGACACAGTAATACACTATTAAGGAGACTTAAAGTGACCATGTCTGTTTATTAATATGGTCTATTGTCTACTGTGTGAGTGGCAAACACACACACACACACAGTCCATTTTCAATGTTTTAACTTTGAACTTCAATGTTTTCAACTTCACTTCACGTAACCTCACTGGAATTATAGGGCTTGTTGAAAGAAGTGAAACATACATGTCTCTGAGTTACATAAATATCATCTCTCACATGGGGATCTTTTTTACATATCAAATTCTTAGGGTTAGCGGCAGCAGTCTCTCACCCATCTCTGGTCTTGCCACAGAGCAGTGGACCGAACTCAAAAAAGCCCGGTTGGACGACGTAGGTCTTATGAAGCCCGTCTTCTACACGAAGGACCTTCTTAGTCTGGGCAAAAATAGTCCTGCGAAAATTGCATAGTCACAATTACACACATCCAATGATAAAGTCTGGTGAGTTTTGTTTAATTTCTAAACAGAAAAGCTTGTCCTTCGCCCTCTGTGTGACACAATAGGGATTTTAAGCAACAATGGCTCCTGGGAAGGCTACGGTGCCTGAGAGTGAATATGTGTTGACGCCACAGGCGTGGAAACCCAATTACTAAGCTAACTCCTCACGTTCAGAGGTGAGGAAATTGGCTAAATTAGCCAGTCTTTTAAAAAATGTAACCATTCAAAGTATAGTGTCATTATCTATTGTAAACAGGTTTTCACTCTCCTAAAATGTACAGACAAGGTCAAACTCCCACGTAGAAGGCAAACAAGCTACGGCAGCAGAGGGCAGCGAGCCAAGTTTGCACAGGGGCAAGATAGCATAGGTTTATTTCCGATTGCTGTATAGATTGCTAATAGATTGCTGTACTATTATTATAGTAGTAGGAGCAAGAGCAGGAGCAGACATTTTGAATGGAATTTCTTTTGGAAGCCAAACTATCTTTTAAATGTTTCATTGTCCATTTCCTTTTCTGCTACCTAGTACATCTACAGTACTGTATGTAGCTAAATGAATGTGAACATAGAATACTGATCAGGGACATGAACTGACTTGTAGTCTGTAGAGATAGAGGGGACGCAGCACACTCCGCTACATACAACTTTGTAGCATCTCTGGGTCCCGAGCACTTCAAAGTTAAACGTCTGGTGAAACTTTCCTAGAATGGAAACAGAGTGGAAACAGATCTTCAGCTTCACCTCCTCGCCAGCCGGCACCACCCACCGGAACTTTGTCGGCCTGCACACAAACACACAGAACATGCACACACACACACACACACATAACAGCAATATGGCATTATTGTTCACAGGGCAACATTACCAAAACTCACTTTAATATGGTGTGCTCCATGTTCTAGACATGTGCACCAATATCAACAATAGGGCCACAGAAAGGGCAAAACATCTAAATATGTCCACATAGATAAAACAATGTTAAGTACATCTACTTTTTGATGGGGTTTGAGCTTACTTCTGTGCGTTTTCTGTGATTTTAGCCGAGGAGGACGGGTCTGCGCTCTTCGTACCGCTCATGGCCCCGGTACTTTCGCTGTCCTCTGTGTCCCAGTCCTTTGACGTTGTGTTCTTTATGGAGAAACAGCCGCAGACCCGCTGGCCGCTAGGCTCCGCCCTCGCTTTAGGGAAGGGAACGACTGAGAAAGTGATGGGCGGGGGGGCGGGGCGGATGCTGTGAGCCAAGCCCAAGCTCTCCAACACCTGAGGACACATAAGATTTAGAGCTAGCTATTGTGTTTGTTGTTTACAAATTAAATGTTGATGTTTCTACTCTGTTACACTGTTAAAAAACGTATGTCTTGTAAGCCTTGCCTACTGCCTAAGCTGCAGTTGCCCCAATATGCCTGAAAGTCACTTTTGTAATAGTAACTGCATTTATAATGTGTCACTGAGAAACTACCCAAGTGTATGTGTCATTAAAAAAAGGGCTCCCACTACTGCCCTGTCACTTACTATAGTCAGTTCTACAATGAGCCTGTACTGGCTTTACACGCTAATGGCCTACATGAAAACACATGTGCGTTAACTGTACCGTCTCCAGTGGGGGCAGGCAGCTGGTCTGGAGTATCTGCGTGCTACTGGGCTGATCTCTGCCAGTCACTCTGTACACTATGTGAGGGATGCTGTCTGGCCGGACGTCCTCTGCCCCCGGGGCAGGGCCTGTCTGGCTGGGAGGCGGAGAGGTCATGAAATCTTTACTTGGCTTTTTCTTGGACGTCTTGCTGCGCCTCCGGCTTACGGCCTATAGGCAGGGTACAGATGGGTCATATTGGAAACGTTAGTGCCGCATTAGATACAATCCATCCCTATTTGATCGATTGATTGATTGGCCAGAGAGGTGGGTGGGAATCTTTGCCTTAAACTGGTTCAGGTCTGAACAGACCAGGTCTGTTTTTCTATCCCCTATTTGTTTTATGTCCCTTCCTAAGACTCATTTGTATTGTGTGTATGTAGTCTGCCTTGCTAGTAAACACTAGTAAACAGCACTGTCCCTGCCACACAGTGAAGCCACCTGTTTCTCTGGTTCTGGCACTTCGTTTGTGGAGAAGGGAGTTAGGAGCAGGCCCTGGGCCCGGTCCCAGTGCCGCAGGATGTGGGCCACCTGGTCCTGGCTCTGCTCGTAGTCCCTGAAGTGAGACAGCAGCTGTTGGTCTGCCTCGCTCATATCCAAGTTGGTAGGGCTCTGAAAACGAGACGTTAAAAGGCTCACTGTTAACATATTCTGAAAGCCAAATTCAGAATGTACTGCCCTCTATGGGTTCCAGCCAAATCGGTGATGTAAATAATTGACAGTATGTGCTGATTCATTTGTATGTTGCGTGAGGCTGGTACACATGGTAGTGTCACACCTCAGAGCACACTAGTAAACTCTTAACTACCGGGGGAATACCCTCCATAAATGTGACTCAGACTCAGATTATACCAGGTGGTCTGCTTGGTCATCTACAGGCACAGGAGAGTCCTCCTGTCCTTTTCTTTTTTTATTGGTCACTGCAAAAAAGGAAGATAATAAGGCATCATCACAGATTACCTTTACATACAGTATCTGAGAGCAAATGCTAACACCAAGAATGCATAACCTCATAATTTTTAAACATAAATAATATTTATTCACATGAAAAAGGGAAGATTAGGTAACCAAACATGAGATAGCGAAAGAGTTCTGTTTACTAACTGTCACTGGTGGGGGACTCTTTACGTTCGTAGACGGACATTGTTCTGACTTCCTGATGGGGTGTCACCTGTAGAGCAATTGACAAACACAACAAGCACACACTGTTGGTGTTCTCTTTCACCTGGTGTATATACACTACATCTGTCAGGAGACAGTTGCAGTGTATAGACACCAGAGGGCAGGTATACAGGTACACTGGGGGTTCCGTTCGAAACAAAGGGCCGTTGCCTTGTTGCTTCGCTGTCATAATAGACAGGTGTCTCAGAAGGTATTTAACTTTTGAGTGAAGGCATCTTCACTCAGCAGCATTTCTCCCCCGTTTCGAACGCAGCCTGAGTCTGTCAAGAGACAGCTAAGTCCCAGCCATGACGATCCACCACACGCACCTTTATGGCGTCACTTTTTTTCACCTCTTCCTCTATTCTCTCCAGCGCTTCCTGCTTCCTAACACACACACACACACAAACACACACACACACACACACACACACACACACACACACACACACACACACACACACAC
>JAODLI010025522.1:8928-20902 GCA_027575585.1 Percopsis omiscomaycus | reverse complement strand
TTTCCTTTCCTTTCCTTTCCTTTCCTTTCCTTTCCTTTCCTTTCCTCTCCTCTCCCCTCTTTTCATCTCCTCTCCTCTCCTCTCCTCTCCCCTCCTTTCACGTTATCTCCTCTCCTCTCCTTTCCTTTCTTCTCCTTCCCTTTCCTGTCTTCTCTTCTCCTCTCCTCTCCTCTCTGCTCCATACAGATGAGGAGGAAAGCAGCCATATGCAGCCTGTCCAGTAATCTCTTTGAGGAGGAGGAGGAGAAAAGGGCCACTGAGCACGTATCTTACAGTAATCAGGACCAACGGTCACATTACAGCAAGATGAATGCAGCTCGCCCTCTAATCCTCTCTGCCACTCACACACACACGCTCACACACACGCTCAAACACACATGCTCACACACACTCTTACAAGCATTTGTGAATGGGCAAACATGGAAGCATTTCTCCGCAGGGCCAAACACACACACACACACACACACACACACACACACACACACACACACACACACACACAGGGACTGTGGAGGAAGTCCAAACTCCCATCCAGTTGATCCGAGGAACACATTCATCTTTTTTTGTATACATGCAAAAACTCACAAACACTTGTGTCCGAGGGCAGCCATAGCAACGGTTGCTGGAGCTACGGCAGGGATGGATGGCGCATCCCGGAGATACGACATTTAGCTATACATATACAGTAGGGAGCTTCCATCAGAAAACACCTGTGTGTGTGTGTGTGTGTGTGTGTGTGTGAGGAGGCTCACCTGCTCTGCCTCAGTAGAGGTTGAGACCGCCGGGCCTCCTCCCCCAGCCGGCTGAGGGAGGGCGACCTGCTCCTCGGCCCCCTCCCCATGGTGCCAACCACCGCCGTCCCATTGGGGCTGCCGCCGGGCATCTGCTGGAGCAGCTGTGGCGACAGGCTGCGGCGTATGGCCGCCGCCGAGCCAGTCTGCGGGTAACCTTGCTGGGGAGGCCCTCGGTGGGGGTGGGGCTGAGGCTGGTGCTGTGACTGGGAGCCCCAGTGACCGGCCGGGGCCTGCTGCTGCTGCTGCTGCTGCTGCTGCTGCTGCTGGTACTGGGCGACCGTCAGGTTATTGTCGCTGTTGGAGCGCAGCAGGACCCGCGGCGTCGACAGTGAGGAGGCAGAGGCGCCGCTGCCGTTGCTCGGGGGAGGGCCCCGCCGGCGCTTGGAGTAGGCCGGGGCCTCGCGGAAAGGCACTGCGGGAAAGAGCGGAGGGAAAGGAGAAAGTGTTCTTTTGTGAGGCCTTTACACCGTCCTCCAGAACACTTTGGAAGAGAAGAAGCATACTGTGTTCCTTGTTCTGCCGGGCATAAATAAACTGTTAATGAGTTTGCTGAAGCACAAAGTAATGATTAGTAAAAACAATAAACATGTCTCTTCCATATAAAGGCTGTTAGTAAATGGCTGGCTATCCCCTCTCTGTAGGAAACACTGTACCTATGTATCTGTTCATATAAATCTTGCCTTGACACAATTAACAGTCACTTATTAGATCATTTACGCGGCCAGAGAGCCAGCCAATAGATTTGAACATGCTCCTCGGGGTAGAGTGGGGCGGTAGATACGCCCACAAGAGCTGCAAAATCACATTCAGTGTGAACGCACACACACACACACACACACACACACACACACACACACACACACCGTTGAGTAGTGATTAGGTCATGGCTCCATGCTCCTCTCTAGAAAGGGGGTGGTTATGAATTTTCTCAGACCATCATCAGCATAATTATCTTGATTATTGCAAGAAGCTGAGTGCCGGTCCCCGATAGCTACAACCATAGCAATGACCTGTAAGCGAGGCCTCGATTTCCCCATGGATAAACGTTCCACCATAACACTATATACTATATACTGACTGCCAATGCCGCATTGTCAGCGATCCTCACTATTACAGTGGGGGGGTGGGACTCAATGGAGGAGCATGCAGCAATTCTCAAGGCAGATTAGGTTTGCATGTAGCCGGTTAGCTGTGGCATTATTTCTTCATCATCTTCCTAGCAATCTGGAGATCCAAAGAGTCTTCACAGCGAAACAGCGTGACTGAAATCTTAGGCGCTATAATGCCATGAATCAGCGTGGCACTACCCTGCTACTGAGGGTTTTAACGTCTAAAATAACTATATGTTGCAAGCTTTGCCATTCACTCTAAACCTGAGACACACAAACGAGCAAACATGCACACACAGAAAACACATACGCACAGAGAAAACCGACCCTCACAATCATACAAACACACACGTCGAAATCTACTGTACACACACACACATATTACAGTAACACTGACTAAAGTGAGGGGTTAAAGACATTCTGAGCATCTTGTGAAACATAGAGAAGAGATTATGTCTCTCTCTATATATATATATATTATAATTAGTTTATAGTCTATAGTTTAAAAACATACAGTATATATACACAATATCATTAAATGCTGTTGAAAGAACAGATAACTCAAGTCAGAGGTCAGCCAGCCCAGTAAACTCAGCCAGGCTGTCCCACACCTTCATACTCACTGCTCCAAGATCAGCTTCAGTGGCTGCAATGACAGATGAAACATGATGGTGGTATTTTTATGTGCTAATGAACCTTTTTTTTTTTTACATTTGAATCCAGCTTTGTAGATGTGTTGTTTTGAGAAACAATGGGAGGACAATGAAGGTGGAAATAGTGACATTGGTGACCATAGGAATATTTATGTATTTGTAAATCCAGGAAGGAAATGCAGTATATTGAGAAAAGAATGCCAGAGAGGGTTTAACAAACGTTCAATGTCACTTTAAGGAATAGGATAGAATGGAATAGAATAGAATAGAATATAATAGAATAGAAGTCAGAATAGAAACAGCCAGTGGTTGTTCCATTTTCCTTGATTGTCGGTTAGGGTTTTCTGGGAGATGTGAATTAGAAGTAATTGGGGAATGTAACTAAATGAGACTAAAAGGTAAACTTAGCAAGCTGTTTAGGCACTTAAATACAATATAATATGATTAGTTAGACAAATGTCCATATTACCATTAGTTTTTAGTATTTATTTCTATATACAGTAGGTAAAAAAATAATGCCTCCCTTCACCATAAAGGCCACTTTACACACACACACACACACACACACACACACACACACACACACACACACACACACACACACACACACACACACACAGGCTGTTGGTCCCTATTTTCATTGAGGAAATATAGCAGGATAGAATCAAAGCCAACAACTGTTTTCACACACAGGCAGATGGGTAGACTGTCGAGGTTACCGTTTTAGCACGGGAACGACACAAACCCGTGTCTGTAGGTTCTTTCTGCGGCTTTTACAGACTGGAGTTCCATTTTTCATTTCTGACTGTGACCTAAAAACTCGCCCAATACCACCGCTCTCTCTTCCTCCTCGTAGCTCAAGACACAACGGATTATTGTAAGCTAAATATGCACCGAGCAGCCTCCAGCCAAGCACTTATGGCCTCAAATGATAAAATGCGTTAGTTTTCTTCTGGGACAAGCAAAAGGCAAAGCATACAAGCTAGTATAAATATCCACCCTTGCAGTTAAAGTTAGAAGTGAATGTATTCGGGCGGAAACACATTATCTCGAAATACTAGAAGCACATCGTTTGAAAACTAGATTTTGAAAACATAAAATAAATAGGCTTCTTACCTTCCTTTTTTAAGGCATTAAGGATAGACTTCATTTTCAATCCTTGTTACTCCTGCTGTCACAGTACAGGCATATCAGTGGACTTTTAGGTGGAGGGGGAAAAATGCGAGCGCTGCCGGAGTTTCTGTTTCAGCACCATGGACAGCGACAGGCAGGCGAGCGCACCGCGCCGAGACTTGTGACCGAGTGCAGCGCTCATGATATCCGCATGGTTGTATCGCGCACGCTCGCGCGTGCACACTCCGTCTCCTTCCTAGCGAGACAAACCCCACTTCACAACCTTGGCCACCCCACAGCTACGCTCTTTTTCTTTATCACGCCCCCGCCCCCCCCCCCCCCCCCACACACACACACACACACACATACAACCACACCTATAGTACACAACAGTAAGTGAAACTCGGGACACAAAAGCAGCATGAGTTTTAGTAACGGTGAGTTTCATGGTGTGTGTGTGTTAGACCTGTGGTGCTGGAATATGTCAGCAAGCATACACATACAGAAGCAGGCATATTTCACAACACTGAAAAGCCTATACCTACACTATAATGAATACATTTTACATTAAAGACTCTACTAAAACAAGCTGTCATGGGCTTTTCTTCCATTCCTATTTTACTTTCTGCTGCGAAAGATGCTGGACTGAGATTGGCATGTTGACGCTAATCCTGTACTTCACTTTACCTTGTTTGCCAGTGATCAAATAACATGACATTAGGAATAACATTAGGAATGTCCTGGACCACACCTCACCCTACAGGATTAACATATTTGACTTGAATGGTTACAAAAACTTTATTTACATAGAACCTAATTCTACACAATGACAATGTAAATGTACCTGACTAATGAGCAGTCAAGACATTCTGTCTTGTAACATATACATAATATACAGAAATACATACATATTATCAATATATCAATACATAATAACTGTATTTATATGTATGTATTTTGTATATACTGTATATATATACAAAATACATACAGAATACTACTGGGTTGTGTGGAGGCAACAACCTGTCTTAAGTTTGGATGTTCTCTAGTCTCATCATTTAAAAACATGAATGTAACATTAAGCATTGCATTCTGAAAGAGACCAATTTTAAACAAGCTTATATTAAAGAATGAAGAGAGTGAATTTGAATTTCTGTATGACTAGAGACTAGGATTTCACATTTGCTCCAGTTACATATCAGGATGTTACGCTGGATCCAGGATTTGATACCAGCCACACTCTGGCTAAAGGGGCGGGAAGAAATAAGATGCTGGGTGGGCCGGCTCTTCTAGAAACAAATCCTTGTTGTTGCTGGGCAACTCGGAAGGGGGACGGTTCTGTGCATCATTTAAGCCCCTCCCCACCTTCGTGCTATATGATGTTATACTGTATACCCTCATGTTTACTCCTGCGCTCCTGTAGCTTTGATGCATTGATGTTTTCATTTGATTTAATGTCCTACTGCGGCGTGGAACTATTTCTACACACACCACTAAAGGGAGAATTTAAGGTTCTTCTCTTTCCAGTCATTCATGAAACGTACCAGATGGCTCTACGCAAACCATATGTTGCCATAAACTATGTAACAATGCAGTGATGGCAGCACAATCCCTCACATAGCTTCCATTCTGTGCCCAAGTATTTCATACAAATGGCACCTGACTCAAGGATTTCTAGAACAATGTTTTGGTGGCCAACCACCTTTCTTTTTTGATGAGTAGCACCACATTTAAAGTCCTAATATTATGTATGTATGTATGTATGTATGTATGTTTAGGACTAATACATAACGCAAATTAAGGATTCTTCTAGATGTAAATGGGATGACAGGTCAGAACACTGCCAAGAAACACTGGAAAAATAGGTCACATATTAGCAGTCTACAAGCCATTGTGACACATACAGTATGTTATCGTTGTAAAGACATGAATAAACGTACAGTAAACACACACAAACACCTATCAAGAGACGTGCATTAGCTTGATGGTGGGTATATTGCTTACAGTTTATGACATTATGTCCATCGAGATGTGCGTCATATCCCCACTGTTTTACACACACCAGGTTAATACTGTATGTTGTCATTTTGTGAATTCTGATATTGTAACGGGATGGGCTGTGTGGGCTGAGTGCTGGTGCAGATGGACAAGAACGAACACTGAGCCATGAACAAACAATAAACGCGCATGGAGAAGCGATTAGACAAAACACTTTCATCTAAATACAGATGTTACGTTGTTACCACGACAAACAACAACATTACCCAAACAAACTCAGACAAAAATACCCCCCACAACACAGCAGTATGGACGGCTGCAGGCCGGTGGTTAGTGCACCGGCGAGGTAGAACGGGGAGGAGGTAGAATGGGGAGGAGGTAGAACGGAGAGGAGGTGCACCGCCCCTGGGTGCGACTCCCGACGTTACAGATATTCTGATGTGAATACAGTAAATTACAGCACATTTCAAACAAGACAGTTTTCTTCAGCTCATATGGTGTTCAGGTTCTGTGCAAACAAACGCAACAAAAAAACAGTTGATATAATCACTGTCAATCGCAACAAAGCCTCTCTTTCTTTAAAACAGAATGTAAAAAGGTCGAACGCTTACCTGTGCTCTTTCCTGCATAAATCCAAGGGAAGCAGTGGAGTACTTGTTTAGCCTATTTACTTATAGCTTACTTAAAGCCTACGTACAGTAGGCTACAAAGTTCTTTTTTTAAACTTTGTTCATTTGTGGTTTTAAATGGACTACAACTTCAAGAGACGTATATTTAGAAAGCATATTCTAAATATTAGTTAATAGATGGGTATGTGAATGTTTCTTCCTGTGTGTGTAAGTGTATATGCATGTGTGTGTGTGTGTGTGTGTGTGTGTGTGTGTGTGTGTGTGTGTCTGTGTTTGTGTGTGGTCAATTCTTGATTCTCACACTGTGGCAGTGGTTTAATGTACCCGTCTGCCAATCACTCTTACACAGGCTTATTGCATGAAGAGAAAAATTACAGATAGCGCTATCTAGCAAAGACACACTCACTCAGCACTTGCTGATTACACACAATCCCCACGCACACACACACACTAGTCTCTTCTGTTATTCTCGCTCTTCTCTTCCTTTGGCATATTCTATTTTGAGATGTAAATGTATTTTCCCCTGCCACAAAGTTACACATATTGCCATTGGGACACTAAGTCACTAACAATGAGAGTTACATACTGTAGTCATGCATCAGAAAGCACAAATAAGGACGTCGTGTGAAAGTTTACAATCTAATGTTAGGCACTATATATAAATAAAAAAGTCTCACAATCAGCCAATGAAAGCTCGCTCTGGTCCAGGAACTGACTGTAGTTGACACTGTAACTGGCTGTTGTCTAGCAATGTGGTAGATGGTTATCTACCAGTCACGGGGTGCCAGTGTGTGAAAATGGTTTAATTCACGATATTTGTTAGGCTTAACAGTCTGTAGGCGTGCACACACAGGAGCTCTTGGCTGATTATCTTTGTAGAGAACAGTGAGAATCCCTGTAATAAATGGGACAAATTTAATCTAGTGTGTGTGTGTGTGTGTGTGTGTGTGTGTGTGTGTGTGTGTGTGTGTGCGTGTGTGTACACGAGAGCAGAACAATTCTCAGTCTAGGTTTGTCTTTTATTTATACAGGCCACCCTATACGCATACCGTACTTTGTAGACTAGAGTTTCATAGGGAGAGCATTGCAGAGTCTTCTTCTGAAAATAGGAGACATTTTAAATGACAAAACAATCCCCGCAGGGCAGAGCTGTGGTGTAGCTAAACTGCCGCAAAAAGATGGTTGGTGGATATTGATATTGTTCTACCTTAATAGTCAAATGCAGAGCCCGGTTGCGTGACGTGTTCTGTATTACTGTCCACACAATATCCATCATTCTATGTAAGCATCTCTATGGTTTCTTTAATACACAATACTACTAACATAATTAAATGTACATTATTAACGCTTTTATCCAAAGCGACTTACAATTAGATCGGGCATTCATTAAAGTGTTGACTCTGGTGGCATTCAAACCCAAAATCTTTGAATACCATCAACCAAGGATTACTTTCTACAAATCCAAAGCACTACCCATTGCACCTCAGAGCCTCCTGGTATATGGAAAATGACGTGAAAATATCCATATTTGTTCAGGACACACTGAATCTCACGCGCCCCAAAATAGATCACAGACAGTCACACAAACTTGCGTACAAGTCCAAGAACCAGGAAGTAAAGGGAGCGTGGAGCGGGGGAGCACCCACCTCTCTCTGCCCTGCTGCAGGTTGAACCCATAGCAGCCAGTTGGAAATCCAGAGGATATGTCCCATCACAAAGCGCACACTAACAACAGCCCACAGGCAGGGGGAGACAGAGACACAGTGACCCGAAGAGTAGAGAGTAGGGGACAGGGAAGAGATTGATCGATATAAAGGGAGAAAGAGAGAGAGAGAGAGAGAGAGAGAGAGAGAGAGAGAGCAATAGAAGTGTTCCAAAAAACGAGGCAAGGCAGACGCCGGCTACGTGAATCCCCTCTGACAAAATGGATAATCCCTGCTAATGTCCTGAGTCAGAGAGGCTCCGCTGTCGGCCCGTGTTGGCGTCAGCAGGGGTCAAATGGGCGTTGATGACAGGTGGAGTGGGGGAACAGGGTGAGGGGGAGGGCATTGGGGTACAGCAGATTGCTGATCCTACATCAATAATCCCACATCACCACTGTGTGCGGCTGGCCATTGACGGCCGGGAGACGATTGCAGGATTACATTTTTAGATTAGATTAGATTTCTTTCCCTCTTTATTAATTTCCCTCTGTCCCTCATCTTTCTGTCCTGCTTTATATACTTATATGTTTGTTCTTCTTTTCTCATTTTCCCCCAGGGCCCTGTAATCTCTTAGCCATCACTCCATTCAACAAACTTTAACCCCAAGTCCAAAAATGCCCAAATAGCGCCACCTGTAGACTGTGTTTAGCATAGATTTTCAAAAAGAAAAAAAAGAAAGAAAAACAATTATCTTTACACAATAGGACAGACAAGGAGTAACAATGTATCCACTATAAAGTGACAAATTAATTATATATATTAAATAAAAACACACATAACAAATTATTAAATTATTAATTCATTATGTGGTGTAAAATGGTATTGAACTTGTGTGTCTGTGGGAGGAGAACGTGCAGAAAACGAGAATAGGAAAAAGATATTCTGCAGCGCTGGCGAAACAGCTTGTAAGGAGGTTGCGGCATTCACCATGACATTTTGGACCAAGGAAAAGAGATTTATTAGTTAGTGTAAATAGACCAAAACAATTAGCATTCATGATTTCTTTGAATTTTCTATGAAGCCTTAGCAAACACTACAGCTGAAGAATGAAATACTGCTGGCTTTGTTTACATTAATTACATTTACAACGCAAATGTTTTTATACAAAGAACCAGTTGAACTTTTTATGCATTACCACCTCAGAGTAAGTAAATTATATATAATTATATTGCAGTCAAATCTTCAAATCCTTTTCTTCAAGGCTTACCTACATAGCCGAATTATAGCCCTTGGATGGTTTATTTTTAGTTAAATGGGACACAGTTGCTACCAATATACACACATTTCCACACTATACCATATACACTCTCATTGAGACACCCCCCCATGCCAGGGTACTCTATTAAAAGAAGCAGTTTATAGTTTGGGTAAACTATGAACTACTACCGAACAAACAATCTAATAAATTATTGTACAAACACAGCAATCGCTAATTAACAAATTACGAAACCAGGAGATGAACAAACATTCATTCAACTCAACTACACTGACTAAGACGCCTCCAAGCAAAATGCAAGACCTGCGTGATTCTTTCCTGAGGATCACCTCAACCAGCAGAAACCCAGCTGTGCTGGACGGCTTACGCTGAGCTTTGATTGTAAGCTGCATTGATCATTTGTCGGGATCTAATGGGCCAGGGATTGTCCGGGTTGTAAACACAAACGTTCATCCTCTTGACAAGGCTCTCACCAGGCTGTGGGGGATTACGCCAGGAGGTCATTTAGCAGGACCAAGCCCGGGGAGATCTGAAATGTATCCCCAGGGTGGAGAGAGGAGCCAGCGTGTCTTTACTCACCTACGTCTGTCTCTTTGTGGTTCTTTATGAGTTCAGCCAGCTCAAAGTTCCCCGCGATGATGGCGACCTAGAGCGAGCGACAGACAGATATGGAGGAAGAGAGACCATAAGTGATATACAGTATATTCCCTCCAAGTCCTTACAAATATGGCACTGTGACCCTAAAGATCCAAGGCTCCAACGATTCAAAATGAATGTACATGTTACCCCCTGAGTGGTGAGGCGTACGTGAATGGAATCATACGGACAAGCCAAATAATCTTTGTAGGATGCCTTCAAATTCCACTGCACATGGCTTTCCCCATCTTTGGCCACTTATCAAACCCCAGGTGGCAAAAAAAGGTTATATGGTATAGAAGTCACTCAGCCGCTGACCTAGATTCTGCTGCCATGTGGCCAGGACACCGTTGCTGTACCGTGTATTGGGCTAAATAAGGGGCCAGCGACAGTTTCACACTGTACGCCTGGATCATCCATGTAGAAATTGGAGGAAGAATACATCCACTGATCCCCCAGTAAACACACGCACACGCACACGCACACGCACACGCTGGAGATATGCAGTACACAAAGCACAAATGCATAATGCATTATTATTGTCCATTATTGCGGACACAAAAACACCACAAGGGAGAGCATCATCATACAAGCCTGTATGATGCCTGATTCCAATACTAAAATGATACTACTTATTCTATACAATGGATATACATTTGCATAACATTTAATTATGTACAAATGTCTTGATTTGCAATCAATGGACGGCAATGAAAGCAGTGTTTCTCGCGCTAGACCGCTGAGCTGATTAGATGGAAGCTAACCGGATCCCCTTCTCACACTGAGAGCCTCCTACAGTTTACAGCGTGACGAATCTATGGCTGGCTATTCTCTGGGGAGGTGGGATCCCAATGCACGCCTAGTGATGACATGGGGAGACACTTAGATGTGATAGATGAAGTCCTCATTTTTACATTGACCTCAAAACTGACATATTTGGAACAAATTGTATTAAATTAAACTGGTGTATGTAATTAAGCTATTTTAATTTATTTTGTATTTATTCACTTATTTTTTACATCATGCACATAGACCATGTGAACTATATAATTATTAGACAATAAAATGGATAAATAGAGAACTTGTGGCAATAAGTAGGGTTAACATAACACACACACAATGCTTACACCATAGCCTTGAATTTACACCCTGTCATACAGTGGTAAATTAAATTACATCTCCCTCTGTGGTTTGTTTAACTGAAAGTGTGAAACGGTTATCATAGAATATTGGTCAGACAGCTGTTTACCAGCCAGTCATTAGTAAGAATAGTGTTGCAGTGAGGAACGGGTCAGTGGAGCATAACCCTGAGAGCATATGACATCTATTGGCCACATCATTAAATCACTTGATGTCTCAGCACCCATCTGTGCAGATTTTGTGCCACCCCTATTCTGTTCTGATTGAATCTTTAGGAAGCACTTGCGACGTCGTTTTTTTAATTTTGCTTAGTAAACAAATGTTAATTTCAGACGGCCAACCACTGTTAGCTGTGGGAAATGCATTCCCACTATTAATTTCACCCCACACCTTGGGGAATTTGAGGAAGCGTGGCAAAGCCGATGAGATGACATGCAGGGGACTGTGGGAAACCTGGCTCGTACTGGTTGCTCAGGATAAACCAGGGTCTAATTCAAAGCCCAACTTTACCTGCCATTGGATTCCGAACATTAAGGGAAACCTCTTAAACCCAAACCATGGGCTTATAGAGTATGGTGCCATACGTACAGTAATTAAAGGCAATCATTCATCTCTGGAGAAATGACTGGGTGATAATAAAGTAAAGGACAAATTTAGTGGGTTGGTGACTGACTCATGTAGGCTACCAATGGCAACGAGAGGAGGAAAAAGTGTGAGGAGACTGTTAGTGGGAGGTATGGAGAAGCCATAGAAAAAATAGAAAAAGACGATATTGAGTTCTAAAGAAGAACATAAGAGAACATAGAAAAATTAGACGGTAGAAGAAGATATAGGAGTTATAGAAAACAACAAAGGTGTCTCCCACCTTTGTGGCGAATGCAGTCCATTTGAGCCTTTAATGGTTAATATTAACATATTAACCAGGAGCTCCATGTCCTTGAATTAACAGGGTAAGTGTCATTGTAACTGGTTGCATTCTAGCA
>JAODLI010025521.1:0-43958 GCA_027575585.1 Percopsis omiscomaycus | reverse complement strand
TGTCCCGGGCAGCTGTTGGGAGTCATTACTAATGCCATGAACCCGTTTACTGTTGTTGATGCCCAGTGGCTGAAGGACCCCGGCCCTCGCAGTGAGAAGCGCACACTCCTGTGTGACATGGCTTGCTTCCTGCTCATCACGCCCCTCGCAGCCATCTCCGGCTGGTTGTGTCTCCGGGGGGCCCAAGACCACCTGCAGCTAAAGAGCAGGCTGGAGGCCGCGGGGCTCATTGCCCTCACCATTGCCCTCTTCACCATCTACATCCTGTGGACCTTGGTTAGTAGTGCTTGTAAGATTTATAACAGCTATTTAAATCAGTGGTTCTTAACCTTGTTGGATGTACTGCAGGATAGGGGCATAGGATGGGGCAGGATAGCCTAGTGGTCTAGGTGTTGGTCTCCCAGCTGGAAGGTCATGGGTTCGATCCCCAGAGGTGGTCTACCTGTAAGCATCCTTGAGCAAGATTCCTAACCCCTGTCTGCTCTATGTAAAATGTACTAATTGTAAGTTGCTTTGGATAAAAGCGTCAGCTAAATACTGTAAATGTACTGAACCCCACCAGTGTCATATGCGCATTAACCGAACCCACCGAAGGGGGGCGTGTCATCACGAATCATATGAGTCGGGTGTGTCTTATCCTCCGCCGAACCCCCTAAGACTGACTCACCGAACCCCTGGGGTTCGATCAAACCCAGGTTAAGAACCACTGATTTAAATGTATGCTCATACTGCACATTGTTTGTATATATATATATTGCTAATTGCTGCTAAATGTTTCTTGTATACTACTATTTTCTTTTAATCATTGTTATAGTTATATTGTGGTGCTCTTAAACTTTTTGGTTGTTTTTTTTGTTGCTTAACTTTAGCTTTATGCCTACTGCGTAGATGTTGCGTGCCATGTCACAAGAATTTCTCTGTACAGAATGATCCTGTGTTATTCGGTGCATATGATAAATAATATGACTTTGACTTTGACTTCCCGGAAGTTATCTCCTCAGTGTTTTGTTGCCTTTTTACTGAGGCCTCACTTTTCCTCCCTCTGCCCCTCTCTCTCCCTTCCTTTAACTCTCAGGTGTCGTTCCGCTATCACTGTCAGTTGTACTCAGAATGGAGGAGGACCAATCAGAAAGTGCGCCTGCTCATGCACGACATTAAAGGTGCGCCCGCGACACAGCACTCTGTGCCGACCAAGACGACCAAGAAAATGACTGATGAAACCATCGTATGAGTGCTGAACAAAGGCAATAGGAATATTTAAAAAAATAATAATACAAGCCCCCCCCCCCACACAAAGCGCTAACTGAAATTCAAATGTATTCATTAACTTTGCACTTCATATGGACCATTCTGAGAGGGGGTGGGGGGTGATATTTACCCCCTCTGTTTACTTTTATTTGAAGCACTTGATGTGAACTGCTATGCTATTAGCCAACGACGGAACCACGGTGCGGTTTTGCGAAGAACCCATTCCGGAGTCGAGGTAGAAGACAAAACACAACATGTCGCCGGACAGTAAAGGCTGAATAGTGACCAACTGCACTTGTGGACACTGAGCTAACTAGCCTGACTGTGTGACAGTGACAGGAGCTGCATACTAAAACACAAGCTAACGTAGCGGGGTATAACAGATTCAGCATGCTACTACAGTATATTCACTACTTACTATTCCCCGTGCCCCTTCACGTGTTGGAATGACCAGTAATCCTGGTGCAGACTGAATGTCAGTCTAAAGAACTTGTGTTTGACAAAGTCACTAAATGCAACCTGTGAGTATTCCTTCTTGACAAGTCTCTGTACTGACATTGTCTATAATCCCAATCCATTTTTAATATTTTTTGGCTAAAGCTTTACGTTTCTTAGTGCTGTTAAAACAGTTGAAAATCAAACCTGAAATCCATTTTGCTTCTGAAGCAACAATCGGAGCGTCAAGTCACTTAACCTTCTTAAAATCACTAAATGGATTGTTGTATATGCAACTGTTAAATGGCATTGTAAGTAATCCATACTGATTATTGATAATTGGGTGGATGGTCTTCTGTTGACACAAAAGGGCATTAATAGGAACTGCTCTACTTCTACTGTACATGCCCCATGCAGCTATTAATGCAATGACATGACATTGTGGAGACCAGTAGCCCCGGACAGTGGAACCCTATTCAAGTTATTGTTGTTATAAGTGTATTCCCTTGATGGGTAAAATGAGGGAGGAGAATCCAAAAGACCGTGTCCTGTTTAGAGATGTCAAACATTATGCAGCATAACGCTTAACGTATTTAAGTCTTCCTGCTGCACTCCCCGGACGTTTGAGTCATTGTGCAATAAAACTTAATGGACTCTTGGACTTGTGCTGTGTGGCCCAAATATGTGTCTGTGAACGTTTGTTGTGAGATGTAATGTCCATCCATTCTGAACACTGTCAATAATAATAAGTAGGATTTTTTCATGTTAAAACATGTCTGCATTTATATAGTTTAGAAGGTCTTCTGCTTATGTTCGAAAATTAAGTGTGCATAGTCTGTTACTTCTTACAGTAGTACGCAAAGGTCCATGAAGTTATCACACTGCTGCATCATTAGTTCTGGCTGTCACTAGGCAGCTCCAGTTTGATGTACTGCCCTCTAGTGGTCAAAGTGTCTAACTCAACATCACAACAGGGCCAGTGTGTTGAATTATAAAAAACACAATATTTCAAAGATACCAGTGGGACCATACAAGAAATCAGCACATTGCCATTTGTAAAGAATAACAAGTGTTCAAAATAATACAGGCAATGTTTAAAAATTAGTGAACACTGACATAATATTGTAAAATTTAATTTCATGGCATTAATATAATGTGTGTGCAGACAAGCTATCAAAAACAAAACAAAACAAAAGATATTTTACACAAAAAAGAGAAAAGCATCAGCAGCACCAGAACCACGTTTGAGATGATGACTGAAAGAAGACAAAGGAAGGGAGCCCGAAAAACAGGACTGCTGGTACTGCTGATACAGGCAGGATTCACTCCCTGCCTCTCAGCCAAAGGGGAAATGCACCCTAGCCGAGAGATGTTGAGGCTAGCAAGGTCTCGGGCAAGGCTATTCTGCTACACTATCGTGGGTAACTAGTAGTTGCCTATAGCAGTACTACCAGTCCTGTTTGTGAGCTAGAATGTTACAGAACTGGGTTGCAATTACTACTTAAAATCTATTCGAACATCTCTGAGATTGACAGATTTTCACGGCACAAAGGAACCGGCTCCATTGTTTTACAAAATGCAAATCCTAACGACATTGGACGCTGGGCAGACGAACGCAAATGCTTCACATAGCTGAAAGGATTTAAAGTAATAATCAACCCAGGTGAGGTGGGACAGTTGCCATAGGTTACAGGTTCTGGCAGCACTGCAGTTTGTTGCCCCTCTGGCCGTCCGTGGTGGGTGGAACACTGATGTCCACCACGTTGTTCCCCGGGGACTCGTCATGGGCGGAACGCTCTGCAATTTGCTTCTGCGATACTATGCGATAGATTTCTGTTTTAAAGGAGAGAAAGATGAAAACACAATAGCGCAATTGTTCAAATACTTGTTCTAGGTACTATAAGATTATTGACAAAGCAAGGCTAATAATGAAACGCCAAACTGTGTCAGGATTTACGGTTTAATCAAGTAAGACAACTGAATTGAGGGTATAATGGTTTGGCAGCTATGAAACACCCAAACTTGACCATACTCGATTTAATCCTTCATACATCCAGTACGGAGGTGAGAATGTATAGACTAGTACAATTAATTTAGAAATACACCCATTTCGAATTGTTAGTATTAGTTAAATTATACTAAGTAGAGTGAGCATGTAATTGTAAGACGCTTTGGATAAAAGTAAATTACCTGCTAAATGACCTAATTGTATAATTGTATTGTGTGTGTAGGAGCTTAATAACATTTAAAGTAAAATCAAATAAGTTCTTTCAGTACTTAAATAGAAATAGTTGCAACTGTCACTTTCCAATCATACCTGTAAGGATATTCTTGAATGCTTCCTCAACATTTGTTGAGTCCAACGCTGAAGTTTCGATGAACGATAGATTGTTTTTCTCTGCGGGGTGGCGAAAACGAAAGAAGAAGGAAATAAATAAAGTCGCATACAATTTTCGAAGCCTTCAATAAACAAGCTAAACTAAATCCCAGAGTACCTGCAAAAGCCCGGGCTTCGTCTGTGGGCACAGCCCTGAGGTGGCGCAGATCGCTCTTGTTCCCCACCAGCATGATGACAATGTTGTTGTCAGCGTGGTCCCTCAACTCTTTGAGCCAGCGCTCTACGTTCTCATAGGTTAGGTGCTTGGCAATGTCATACACTAGGAGGGCCCCCACCGCCCCTCTGTAGTATCTGTAAGGAGGCCAAAATAAAGCGGTTAAAAGGCACCTGCAGATGACTTTGAGTACAAGTGATGCCAAGATGTTGCAGCGCTGAATCACTCTTTTGTAACTTTATATACTTTATAAGGGGCAGGTTGGAGTTTAAAATGGGTCCCTGTTAACACAGACACTGCATGGGGCTTCAGCTGTGTATATGTGCGAGCGTGCACATCTACTTTATCCAATCATATGATTCATATCCAAACATAATGGTGGTGCGACTTTTGGTAAAAGTAGTTCCGGTCAACTGATGGATTTCATGGTGAAAAGAACTTAACTGGTCATTTGGTTAATTATAGTTTTTTGTTTGTTTGGTAATTAGACAAAGTTTATGTTTTGAGTTTGACAATTTGGCTATTCCAATATTCATATCTTTGCTCTTTAGTGTCCACATTGAGCCTTTGTTGCACCTTTCTGAAATGACAGCTCATTTATGCATTTCTCTCACTCTTTTCACTGGATCAAACAACAACAGTAGATTAGGTCAATGGTCCCCATGCACAAAGGCACAGCCGTTTATCGAGCGCCACCATGAAAACCTCTGTACTACAGGAGGAAATGTCGTCCCAGACTCACGCAGAGGTGATGGCTCTGTAGCGCTCCTGTCCGGCCGTGTCCCAGATCTGAGCCTTTATCGTCTTGCCATCCACCTGAATGCTACGAGTGGCGAACTCCACTCCGATGGTGCTCTTACTCTCCAGGTTGAACTCGTTTCGTGTGAATCGAGACAGCAAGTTACTTTTTCCCACGCCCGAGTCCCCGATTAACACAACTGCAGAGAGGTGGTTACATTACACACATGCACATGAATGCACACGTGTTACATAAAAATGTTATTATCTATTATCTACTTCTGCTGAACAGGTATATATTACAAAACACGCATTTACACATTCTAGACCAGACCAAACACAATCCCAGGGATCATATTAATCAGATAATTTAACACTAAATCAAATAACTTCATCTGTACATGACAGAAACGGGCAAGATTAACCTTGCGCCAGTTGGACAAGATTTAAGTCATCAGAGCAGCTAAGATATTTAATAAATAATTATACAGTCCTGGAATATAATCTCCTTGGGTGTGACAGTGCTGTAAGGTACCAAAAAGCCTTTGTTCTCATTATAACTGACAGTGTCTAATATACTATTTATCATCCGTCATTGATCCGTCAATACAGATAAGCACAATAAATGAATGTATAATAGGTAGTGCTAAGCTTGTATGAGTCATAAAGGATAAGTGATTTATTATAGTATTTATCCTAAAGAGTGAAGTGAACTGGTGTCAGCCTTTGGGCTGAGCAGCAGAGGTGGCGCCCCTTTGTTTTCTAGCTCCTTCCACAAAAGGAAATAGAGCCGAACTTTGTCCCTGTAGGCATCCCGCTGGTTCGGCTGCAGGAAGCTGATAACATGGCCTATCCAAACCTGAATCGACAGTTTCAGACATCTTCCTGTTTCAGCCGTGTAGGAGAAGGATGGTGCGGGAGAGAGGGAGTCCTGCCTCCGGCAGATGCTCTATTCACCCCACAGAGGACACTTTGTTGCATCTAAATGGGCTTTTGCCTTCCAGGCTCAGGATGGTAATGTGCCACAGGACAGGAGGTGATCACGATCAAAGGATGGCATTCTTAGTCTGAATTAGCCCCAAATACAAGTATAAACCTGGGATACTCACTGCATAACAGGTTATTATGTGATTTATATCCACCTATCTTACAAGGAATGCTGATTCTGTTTATATTACAAAATAAAATGGCCTGTTATGATTGCATCTAGACCTAAAGGAAAGAGTCTAGCATTCCTATAGATGTTGAAGCTCAGAGATCAATATGAGCCCTGCAAAGCCAAATACAGGCCTGTGATCAACCACATAAAATGCCCAATGTGAAAGTAGAAATGCAAATCAAATGTCATTCAAATGTCAACAAAAGAGGGAACTCGATCGCTGGTAAATGGTTGACCTGTTACTCTTTTATGTCTTGCTGAAAGTTAAAAAAGGCTAGGACAGGGTGTTGCATCCTCCACCTATAAATATAGCTGCGGGCGTTGTAATGTTACAATGACAGCATTATGTGGCAATCAGTCACCAGGGGACACATTCTTTCTTTTAAAAGAAGATTCCGATTCCAATTAATATGGCCTGATTCGTTGAAACAGATATCAGTTTTGTCAATGATCAGGAAAAGGAAACAATCAGATTTATAGAACGTCGGTTTACGCTGGTATAAACGGGGGAAATGCAGTCATCATTTTTTTTTTTTTTTACCTTTGAACAAGAAATCGTATTCATCGTCTCGGTTCCCCATTCTAGACGAGGCCGCTCCAACGTTTGTTTCCGAAAGAGAACGAGTGAAGACTCTGTGTGAAATATTGCTATGTGGAATAAAAATACAATAGATTGGAAGGAGACGCTGCGCCAGTGTTGGCTGTCAAAGCAGGCTGGCCGCAGGAAGGGAGAGCTCGAAACTCTGCAGAAGGGGAGGAGCCCTTGTAATTCTCATACCTTCCACCAGGTGTCGTTTTTCATCTGCTATTTGCTTGTACCAGGCCAATCAATAAAATAAATGGAAATAGACTAAACAAAGGACGTCGAATTTATCGCATAGATGTTATTGCGCCTCATCTGTCATCTCAAATATACTTTCACGTTTTTCATGCCCTTTGTATGTCTTTTTTCTGTTGTAGGCTATGCTGTTCTATCTATCCATATAAAAATGTCGACCCTCAGTGGACATATTGTTTAGCACAACTAACAAACCATATCAACCTATATTGAGATACTCAATTCAATGTGGTTTGAAAACATGTAGGCTCCCTTCAACATTATGTACCCATTCAACCAACCAAAAAAAAACATGCAACAACTTTTCCTTGCTGCATCCGGAAACGTCGCGGGACACGCCCACTTGCTCTCCGCCTATTGGCTGTTGGGAAGGTCAGCTGATGCAGCACAGTTGCACGTGCTATTCCGAGCATTGCAAGATCAAGATGGCAGCCTCCGTGTGTCGGTGTTACGAGGTTAGATGTCATTCATTAAATCTAACAGGTCTGCTGCCGTTTACTAGTTGTTTGACAAAATGCGAACTCGTGTAGTGTTTGATTGTAGGTACCGGTAGACGTTGTTTTGTTTTTTCAATTAGGAAGGGAACGTCAGTGGGGAAAGGGCCTTAGCAATTATCCATGGCATTATAGGTTCCATCATTATCTTATTGCAGGTTTTCAAAAAAGGGTTCTATTATATTATTCTTTATACTCTGCCCATTCGGTCTTTGTCCCTGTAATCCACCACTCCTCAAACTCAAACACCATTCGGCCTATTCATTCACTTGCGGGGGTAATATTGTCAATTTTTCCATTTGCAGCTCGTTGGCCAACGTGTTGTGACGCTGTCATCTCGGCCTCTGGTCTCCCTGTGTGGACGAGGAGATGCCTACAGGATACGAGGACCCCCGGCTCGCCCTGTTCAGGTAGAGGTTTAGAACATGTACACTCCTTATTTTGTGTCCTAGTGTTAACCCTTGTGGTTGTAACCGTTGTTATAAAACCATTGCTATTTCTGTTTGAAAATCTGAGTGGCTTGTATTTCTCTCTACCCCTCCCCCTGCATGAACTTCTGTGCACAGCTGTATCAACTGAAATATTGTTTATTTTGGGGGACTATTGCACAATTCCTACTCCGAACCTTTCATTGCCTTGATGTTGAACTTTGAACTTTGTAGCCAAACCACTCGGCCATTTTTTTTTTCTTCTGTCTGTTAGGTGCGGTATGCCTCAGGCCGGAAGGGTTTTCTGGGGGAGTTTGTGGATAACCTGCGTCAGGAGCTCGGTAAGAACCAGGAGATGAAGGAGAACATCAAGAAATTCAGAGAGGAGGCCAAGAGGTTAGATGAGTCGGATGCCCTCCAACAGGCCCGCAGAAAATATGTAAGAGAAGCGCGTATTCATTAGACCTTCTGGTTTCACACCCAGTGTTGTGATATTAATTTGCTTAATCAGATGTTCGTTTTGTCTGATGCTAGAAATCCATCGAGTCCGAGACTGTGAAGACCTCTGAGGTGTTTAAGAAGACACTGGGTTCTCTGTCTGACACGGTCAAGGAGGTATGATGTCAGCACTTTTTATATTTTTATCATGTGGCAGAATAAAATACTTTGTATTACGAAGCACATTATGCACTGCAGTATTATGCAGCATTGCACCATTGTGTCTCTATCTGCCGTTAATATCTCTGTATTATCATAGTCTTTCCATTATATAGTTCTGAGGAACCAGTTTCGCATTTTTCGCAGAATGCAGAAATATTTTCAGAACGCTGGCACCTTCATGTCTAATAAAGTCGATGACCAGCATGTCTACCCTAATTTCTTGGGAACATTGTAATATAAAAGGGGATGCTGTTTGACTGGGGTGATATTAAAACATGGTTGCTTATGGAATGTGGGTGTGTGTGTGTGTCGCTGTGTAGAGTTTTGAAGAAGTGAGCCGTACTGACCTGGGGAAGAAGATAAAGGAGGGCATGGAGGAGGCAGCCAAGACGGCCAGGCACTCCGCCGAGTCCGTCTCCAAAGGAGGAGAGAAGCTGGGCGGTTCTGGAGCCTTCAGGGTCATCTCGCAGGTCCACGCCGTTCAACAATCTGTTCACTGAAGGTCACTTGAAAATGTCTCCTTTTCTTCACACCAGTGTGCATTCTCTCTTGTACCTACAGGGTGTGCAGACCATGAGGAAGGAGATTGACGTTGGGGATGCTGGCCCTTACAGGGCTCCTTCTCAGCTGAGGAAGAGGAGCGAGTTCTCCTCCAAGGGAGCAGACTGTGACTACAGGGTGTTCGAGGCCAATGAGTGAGTGTTACCTGGCTGCCACAATTGATTAAACTTGTGTTGTTAGTTAAAAATGGTCAAGTTGTAGGATACCCCAGAAAAGTGAAACTTGTGATAGGGATTCTTTATTTCGAAAGTAGACAACTGTCTGATGTTAAAATAAGAATCTTAACCTTATTTTTAAAATAAGGTTAAAATATTTTTAAAATAAGAATCTTAACCTTATTTTTAACCTTAAAGCTAATTTTAAATTAGCCTGCACAATGGCAATGGCAAACCTGTTTAGTATGACAGAACAGACAAAACTTTAGCACCTTGGGAAACTCCAGATAACAGTTAACAATTATACATTTACGGGCACAGCCATGGAAAGTGCTAGATTGCAGCAAAAGGAAAAGCAGATTCATTTTATGCTCACAAGCCTAAAGATTGGACAGCTCTAATGCTGGATGTGATTTGTCTCTTCGGGATGCAGAGAGGCGATGGGCGTGGTTCTCCACAAGGACTCTAAGTGGTACCAGCAGTGGAAGGACTTCAAGGACAACAACATGGTTTTCAACAGTAAGCGAGTTTGCTAGATGGATTACTTAAGTTACATGTGGTGCTTCAGTCACACATGGTTAAATGTAAATGACCTTAAAGCCACCAGGTGGCACTAGACTAATTACAGTAGAAGGTGGGAGAATATAACACTGTTCTGTCTTGGCAGCATAGTGTATAAAATCTACATTATTATTATTATTACAATTTCAGAAGTGTTTTAACTTCCATTGTGGGCAGGGTACAGTAGTAATAGTGTACACTGTACTCACTGAGAAAAAATTTGCATTTTGGCCTCTGAACATTGTGAAATCCCTCATTTCAGAGAAACTCATTTGAAGATGCAAATGAAGCGCATTATTCTGACAAAGCACACACATACATTCAAGCGTTTACTGGGACCTGCTTTCGCTCACCCTGCCCTCTAGTGGCTAAAATGACTAAAGTAAATTTATGTGCCCTAATCACTTTTGATTGTCTGCATCCATGTTCTATACACACACCCACCCACCCCACCCCAACTGCTACTGCTTCCTGTCCCCTCAGGGTTCTTTGAGATGAAGATGAAGTATGACGAAAGTGACAACGCCTTAGTCAGAGCATCCAGGGCGGTGACCGACAAAGTTACCGACCTCTTAGGTAAAGTGTAGCTGTTTTTTCTGACAAATACGCTAAGTGTGCAAAATGTGTACTGTGGATACCCTGAAGGACCTATCCAAACTGTGTGGAGAAAAGAGAAAAAAATGTTCATGTCAGATGTAAGCTAGCGGTCTAATAATGGATATTTATCTTTATATTAATACTTGTTTGTACACATTCCACTTTTCTGTCTACAACAAAATATATTCCAAGTTGTGAGTTTTAACACCACAAAAGCCAGGCCCCTACCACAGTGTAGTGCAATTTGGCTTTGGCACTATTTCTGATTTCTGTTTTTTGCTTTATGTCCCAGGTGGTCTCTTCTCCAAGACAGAGATGTCTGAGGTTCTGACCGAGATCTTAAAGGCAGACCCCAATTTTGATAAGGACTCATTTCTAAAACAGTGTGAAAAAGACATTATTCCCAACATATTAGAGGTATGTCTCCTTACACACACTCACCTTAATGCTTCATACCTGGGTGTTGTGTGAAACCTCACCAGGCTTTTCCTCTATACAGGCTATGATCCGCGGAGAGCTGGATGTGTTGAAGGACTGGTGCTATGAAGCTGTAAGTACTGAAGTCCTCTGGTTTGCCCTTTGTGGGGTTGCTATGACTGTAGATACTCTGGGAATAGTTCCTTTTTTGTTTAATCCCAACCCCAAGTATTCCTCACCATGGTTAACCTTCTCTTAATGGTCTATGTAGTGTCTGTAATTGTCTGCAAGGGATTGTGGCTGGGTGATCCCTAACATGAGCATGAGCTACATTCTGCTCAAGTGTAGCTTTTTCTTTTTTTTACTAACCACAATTACTGCTATAATAGATCATAGTAAAAAGTTAAAATAAATGGATTCCATGTCTACTATAGGCTTCATTAGTCTTTTATATGCACTTCTTCAGCCCATTGACAGCGCTAACCTGAGCTAACCGTCAGCTTCTCTTACTTGATTGTTTTCAGACCTACAGTCAGCTGGCCCACCCTATCCAGCAGGCCAGGGCGTTGGGGCTGCTTTTCCAATCCAAAGTGCTGGACATCGACAACATAGATGTAAGTATCTGCACTTGACAAACCACTGGTACTTGCCGTGGGGGAATGGGGGGTCGTAGGATGCCTTGAAGTAGTGTAAGTTTAGGACAGTGGTTCTTAACCTTGTTGGATGTACTGAACCCCACCAGTGTCACATGTCACCGAACCCACCGAAGGGGGGCGTGTCATCACGAATCATGAGAGTCGGGTGTGTCTTATCCTCCGCCGAACCCCCCTAAGGCTGACTCACCGAACCCCTGGGGTTCGATCGAACCCAGGTTAAGAACCACTGGTTTAGGATCAATATGGTTGTAATGGGGTCTGTTATGCCACCATACTGGCCCTCTGTATGATTTGCATTTCATCTTTTTCATTCATCAAGTCATTTATCTGTTTTGTCTTCTCTCCCCGGGGGGGGTTGCAGCTGGCCATGGGGAAGATCATGGACCAGGGCCCGGTGCTGATCATCACCTTCCAGGCCCAGGTCGTCATGGTGATCCGCAGCCCCAAGGGGGACATAGTGGAGGGAGACCCGGTCAGTAAATGCCAGAACACAGGTTTCAGATGTGGTTCTAAACAGGAGGTTGAGTCATTCTGAGGAAGTACCCCACATAAGACCAGGATTAGCTTCACATGTTGGTTTCCTGATTTACGTGTTGGCGCAGAGGATGCTTAAATTGTAATTGTTGCTTTGGCTTACAATAAAATAGTTTTAATATATAATATAATAAGCCAATATTATACTGTAATACACACCATAAGCTAACACAGAAGTAGAGGCATTGTTTGTCATTTGTAGTTCATCAAATGATCCTTTTTTGATATGGTTAAAATCTCAACATATTCAGGCTTTTGTTTAAAGTATATTTTGATTAATGCTAGTTTCAGCCAGTGTTTGGGGGGGGGGGGGGGTTAGGTTTAGACGACACCCCTTCTCCTCAGGTGTGAGAGTTTGTATAATTAAAGATACCAATCTATCAAAATGGGGGGGATAAAAAGCCCCCTTTTTATTTTATTTTTTATATTAAGAGAGTTTGAGACATAAGATGGTTTTACTGTTACAATAATGCAATAATATGAATGAATCACCAATGGCTGTGCCCTGACTCTTAACCCCCCTCCTGGACACAGGAGAAGGTGATGAGGATGATGTACGTGTGGGCACTGTGTCGAGACCAGGAGGAGTTGAACCCCAATGCAGCTTGGAGGCTCTTGGACATATCTGCCTCCAGCACTGAGCAGGTCCTCTAGTGGACAGGAGGTGGAACAGAAGGGACCAAGAAATGGATCAGGGGCGCACCCGCAGATCAGACACACACACACAGACACACACACACACGGATGCATGCATTTCAAGGGCAGAAATGGAAGGATGGGATTAGGACGCATGCCCGTGCTACACGGAGACACACACAATATTCCATTCACAATACATACAACTCCACCCCAACACAGAGACAGAACGTCTGACGTTTCCATACAAACCTGTGTGTGTGTGTGTGTGTGTTCACGCGCACATGCTTTACCCCAAGATGGAGTGTGGTCACCCGCCTCTGCGTTTTTTTCTCCCCTGTCCGAGTGTGGATTCTGTACTGTAACAGTTACATAATGATTGCAGAGTGAACGGGACCCAGCACCTTGATTCTCGCTTTCATCTTAAGGTACAATGTGTCCACCTCCCTCTGGCCTGTATTTGGACCTGGATAGGTTGGTCCTCACACACAGACGATTGCTGTAAAGCCCAGTGAATCATAACTGACGATGCCATAATCCCTGTGTATTCATGGTTTATCTTGTCATATTTCTTCAACACGTTGACACTATATACGTATAGTAAATGTGTTATTGTATATAGGCTCTGCTTGTTCAACTATTTATGCTGACCACAGCCTCTCTGAAAGCGACAGTGGGACTACAGACGGGTGATTATGGCAGCTTTTACACCTCCCTTTTGCCATTTCACATATTGCCTTCACACTGTCTGGTAAGTTGTGGTATCTGATTTTATTGCAATACTGTTGCAGGGTATTTTCTTTACCTGGAAAAAACCTGTGAAACTTAAATGATGGTAGTGTGTAACATCTAATATCATTATACTATTGAAGTACTATTTAAAAACCTCCAGCTTTGTACAGGAATGTTAATGTATACATGAAATCTTTCAGCAAAAGTTGAGTTTCAGAGAGTTTTCTGATGGAGTTGATTGACGGAATTTCTAGCTCATTCCATGTCTTTCATCTTATGAAGGCCGCACAGTCCATGAGCAGTGGTGTTGGAGCTATGCCACACCATAAACGCATCTTAAACAACCACTGCTAGGCTCTCTCCTACACACACTCAGATATAACGCAATAAAATAAGTTATTCACTGATTAAAGCTAATGAAGTGATTAAATGCGGTAGTAACAGGCTTGTGTCTGATTTTTCAGAACTCATTCGTTGTTATTGGTTCACACATTGACAACAGAAGGCTTCTGGTCGAATAGTACAGTATTTATTGAAGATATTGACCTCATTGTACATCATACTGACAATGTCTCCCTTTTTATGGACCTAAAAAAAGTAGTAAACGTTTTTTTGGGATACCCAGTTTGACCAGTCACTGGATGTACATAATACTAAAAAAATTCTCCAAACTGTTGATGTGTTGAATGGGATTTATGTACATCTGATGGTTTTCTTTTTTACATTTTTTTTAATGTTTACGTTTTAATTAATTCCATGTATGGAGAATAAAGAGCACTATATTGATCTGCTGTGTCAGCAGATATTTGGTTTACTATGGGTGGGTGTTTCTTGTGCAATGTGAACACCTTTTAACTCCATGCTGTGGGTGTCCTTTTGTTCTCTCATTTAGAAACTGACATGTCCTGATGGATGTCTGTGGGAACGGCCACTGAGGCTGCTTGATAAACTTTATGGATTAGGCAGTGTAGGGCTGATAGATCAGGCTTTAAATAACCTGCCTGTAGATTTACTCAGTGTAATGTATATAAGGTACCCCGTCCCACAGCTGTCTGTTGTGATGAATGACTGGAGACAAGGCTTTATTAACTAACCTCCACCAGTCCGTCCTCTTTTCCTGGATGGGAGGGAGTATGCACACACAAAGTGCAACTTTGTTTTCCATTGATCCTAGACCAGGGGTTGTCGCAGTGGGGTCAGTGTGAGCCAATGAGCTCTGTAGGGGGAGGAGTAGAGAGGAATGTGTGTCGCTGTGAGAGGGGCACGCAGTCGGAGTTTCGAACCAAAACAATGTTTTTTGATGAGAACATCTGGATCATGGATTATCCTGTGCAGCCACTGTGCAGCCACTGTCCAGTCCGACCTCTTGTGTGTGAATGAACGAGGCTCTGTGGCTGTTGTCTTGCAGTCACATAGCAGGCTTTACACAGCATCGCAGCCCACTACAGTGTACATACCAGGATGTGCTCTGGGAAATGTTTTACTGTTGTGTATGCCACCAGGTCAGCCACTTAGTGTATTGTAGTTTTATAACCTTTAATAAAATCTGTACTTTTTTTATTGCTGTTTACGGTGCGCTAACCACAAATGACATGAATGTATCTACTCAGCAACCTTGTCAGTTCCTATCAATTATCACCAGAGATGTGGTCACAAGTGTCTGTGTAACGTTACCCGGTATGCGAGCGTACACTGGGAAAGGCATTGTCATGATTGGATGACTACCCTGTCAGTCATGCTCCTCGTGATGCTAGCTGTTGCTGTGGATCAGATCAGATCATCATCATGCCTGTGCCAAGAGTCATCGCTTAAAAACTCATCAGTTGATATTATATTACATATTTACATATTTACAGCATTTAGCAGACGCTTTTATCCAAAGCGTCTGCTAAAATTTGGACATTTTACATGGAGCATGTAGGGGTTAGGCATCTTGCTCAGGGATGCTTGCAGGTGGGCCACCTCCGGGGTTTTGAACCCACGACCTTCCGGCTGGGAGTCCAACACACAGACCACTAGGCTATCCTGCCCCCTACTATATTAAGCCATAATTGTATGCATCCGTGTATATATAGCCGGGAGGCAGGCGGAGTCAAGATTTTATTTTAGCCACAGTATTTTCTACTTTTTCCATTCTTATCAAATATCACTATTAAGTATGTTTAATTACTTTAAAAACCGGTTGTGTCAAGTCATTTATTTACATTTATTTATATCAATAGTTATAATACAAATTCAATTAATTTTTTACAGAGATACATTGGCCAATAATACTGTATCAATATTAGACAGGTACTGTCTAATAATACCTTGTCTTTTCTCTTTATAAAGACCGGATACTGCAGTTAAGTATTTTGGGGGGTGACTTGACTTTCCCAAGAAAAAATGACTTGGGACTTGCTTGAGACTCACATGTCTGATTATCACTGCAGCCGGGCTACCTGCTGGTGGCAGTGCCTGCCGAGACATGTTTATGTCCCCCGTCAGGGCATGATTATGGTCTAGTACAGCTTTTGCTCAACACTGGAACTTGACACAATGACCAAAAAGCAGAAACTCATACCTTACAGAAATTCTGCAGAAATGCAACCATTTCCTGCCTTTCACTCATTTTGCAATTCTTAACCACACTATCTGCAAAACACTACATACAATTCTCTACATTTGGTACAATCTTCATTGATAAAATATTGTGTTCACATGGAAAACACTGCCATTCAGAACACTAAACTCACAGGGGCAGACACCTGTTGCTTTTCAATTAGCAGTCATAGCTTTAGATATAAAAAGGGTGCCAAAGGTGTGCTCTCCTGTCGACCCACACACCACACACACACACACCACAGTTTATGTAACAAGGTTCTTCTAGCAAACAGGGAGATCATGGGCAGCAGCTCACCACCAGGGTTTCAGGACACCCTCAAAGTAGGCTAACAGATGTTGAGTGAGTACACAGCAAACTGTGGTGCCAAAAGCCATTTAAGAGGCTTTTGAGTCCAGCTATCACAGCACCAAACCCACATTAAGGCCTGGTGACAAGACTGCTGAACCCCGGCCACAGCCAGCAGTCTGGGTTGTTTAATTGATGGAAAATAAACAGTAAACTTGTCTTAATTATGTTAATTTAAAAGTTAGCAGCAGAAAAGAGGAGTACAATACTCTTACAGCATTCTGCCACCAAAGTGGTCTATTTGCTCCCCCACTTGCCACTGCCACGCATGGGTAGACGGCATGCAGAGTCAAAGTACAGGTTGGCTTTTTGTCCAAAGTGACTTACAATTGCATGGAGCAGATAGGGGTTAGGCATCTTGCTCAAGCAGGGTGCCTAACCCCTGCTTGCAGGTGGGCCAGCTCTGGGGATTGAACCCATGACCTTCTGGCTGGGAGTCCAATGCCTAGACCACTAGACTATCCTGCCCCCAACCACCTGCAAACCAACCATTCTGCACACTATCCACCTTACCAATTAAAAAAAAAAACTAGAAATAGTGTTTTCCATTGAGCACATCAGTGTTCAATTGGTTCTTAGAAATGGTGTGTGTCAGGAGAAGACATACCATGAATGCAGTGTTTGCTTTTGCAAGAGATTTGTGTAGTTTGGGGATTTCTGTGTGAGTTTTAAGAAAATGAGCCATGCAGAATTGAGAAAAACTACAATTAAGACAATATAGATATCCCACTGTGGCCTTTAGGCAGGACGACAGTGACCTACTTCACCATCTTATATTTACGGTAAAGATTCATTGTGTTATGGATATGTCATATAATATGCACAAGCTCAGTATTTATAAAGTCTATTCTTTACATTATATGTAAAGAATAGACTGGCCACATATTATGTGCAGCCAAAGGTTAGTGAATCGTTACAACTTAACTTCAGTACTTAGAAGTAGTTTACAGACGTTAGGAGTCTTTATACATATGCGTGTATTGATCTTCTCCTTTTAAGTTCTGACCTCTTACGTTATAGAAAAATTACAAATATGTAATTTTAGGCTATTCAGTTAAACGTAAAGATTATGTGGACTGTTCCATAGACGGACACGACGTGAAGCGTCCTCAAAACAGCTCAGAAAACGAGTTATGTGACATGCATGTCTTGAACGTTGACATTGGCTGTGTTTGTCTGATGATTAAGCTATATTGGGGAAAGTAGCCTACGCGCAGTTAAGGGCGAATGGTGGTGGTGGTGGTGGTGGTGGTGGTGGTGGTGGTGGTGGTGGTGGTGGTGGGTGGGCTAGTATGTCCGCGGAGAGACAGATGGTTGCCTGAAGGGAAATAGTTCTGGCGAAGCGTCGCGTTGAGAGCACGGCTGATAAAGAAGCGCTGTCCGTGGTCCTGAACATTTGCAACTTGCTGTGACATCGCAGAGGATCCAACATTTTGCTATCGCATTGTCCCACCTATCAGATGAGCCGTGAAGTAAGTTAACTTCTAATATCAGTATGCTTGACGACAAACGCCGGTCTGTTTACTTTTGTGAGTGCCTTTACAGTAGGCTATTTACTGTAGAGTGCTTAGGGGTCAAATTGTGAATTGTGAAAAGTATGCATTTGCTTTTCTGTTCAGGGTTCAAGTTTCGTTAATTTAGTTTGATAGAAATGTATAACTTGATGACATAGTAAATGACAAGAGGACTAACTGTCCTGTAAACGTTCTTAAAAGTTAAAAGTTACAACTTTTGTCATTCAGAAGTGAGGTGTGCATTGTCAGAATTAATAACCTTCTAAAAAGATCTGAAATATAGGCTATTGATCAGTTAATTGTAACTCATATTCACCTACAAATAGAGCCATATGCTAACCTATATTTAAATATTGTACAGATAAGGCTAGCCTACATTATACATTCTATTATAATACAAGCATTATAAATTAGTTATTATAAAATGAATTATTTAATAACTCAGAGAATCAGAAGAAATTCGGTTCATTCATGTTTTAAACTGAATTTGCCAGAATTTCACACGTGTATGGGTGTTGAGAGTTGATTTATCTGCTGCTTACAACCAGTATGTCTTCCAGTGAGGATCGATGAGGCGTCGAATTGATGCGCGTTGCTCTGTCTTTGCAGCCTATCCTTGAATCGGTTTAGCTCGCTTCCAAGGATAGCCGATCAGCTGTTATGTTGTTATGTTGGTGCGAGGTGCTGTCGTTTTATTTTACATCGTGGCCTTGTGTTTAATCTAGTCTCTACAGGAATTCAGTTAAAAGTTAACTTGTTTGGTCACCCGTATACCAAAGCAACAGAACGGAGTGAAACACAGGCCGAATCCTGCGTTACCATTTAGGCCTACCCTGAATTAAACAGGTGCACGTTCATTTAGCTAGCTGTAGTTTGTCAAAATTCAGAATAGTCCGAATGTTTTGGGATGGTTAATACAAATAAGGATGGTCATTTAAAAAGTGGAGTTCGTGATGATGATGACGACGATGATGATGCCGATAATGAGGACCCTAGGCCTATACGCATTTTACCGATTGGATTAAAAAAAATACAGTTGAGTTGTGCGTTGGATGCACGTTTCAACGGTAGTACCCATGCGTGATTGCATAATGACACATTTACAATTAACATATAAGCTTAAAGTGTTCATTCATATGTTCACTAAATTCAGGTTTATATTCATGCGTCTTTTTGCAGAATAATACAAATAACAGTAGTAGCCTATATGACTTTCTCCTAAATAGGCCTATAGGTAGCTGATAGCTTTATAATTACATTTACATTTACATTTAAGCATTTAGCAGACGCTTTTATCCAAAGCGACTTACAATTAGACAGATAACTTGCCAAGAGGAGGATAAAGGGAGTTTTGATGTGACAGCACATGCAGAAAGGAAACCTATTCGTTATTACTTCAGAAGGAATGGTGTAGCCTACTGTTGTGTAAGGGGGCATATCGCCTTCATACAGTAGCTCTCTCTGACTAGTGAGTGTGATGTGTGCATTTTGCTCAGGCCTTCATTAAATAGGTCTACATTTAACAGAACTTTCCAGCCCAATAGAACATTGGGCCATTTGATAATTGATGCTGAGACCGTCAGTTTTTATTTATTTATTATGTCTTTAAGTCTCCAATGAAAAGCTTAGCTTGACCCTTTTTAGCCCAATTATGTGGAATGCGAAGGCACTATTAACTTGTCCTAGCGAGGATCAGCTACGTGATGTGATGGTAAGAAAACACATTACAATAGAAATGTGCCGACGCAGGATTGCTTCTATCGCCTAGTAGGGTTCTCTCTCTCCTTCATGGACCGTTAACTCTCCTCAGTCTTGGGCTATTTTGGCCGTTTTTGAATCATTTTGATTTTGCCAATTTTACACCTAAAACTGTTTACCATGCCAATGTTTTGCCTGCTGACCAGAATAGACAAATCAAGGAGTGTCCATTTAAACAGAATGCTATGGGGGTGGGTGTCACTGACACTGACAATTTCACTTTATATTTTTATTGTTGGTGTTATGTTGAAAACATATTTATTTAAGTGTTATTTTCACTTTTCTCTAAGGTGGCCTCATCTGAAGCTGCATATGAAACTCCACACTATTATGAAGATCTTTCAATCTCTCAACATTTATATTCTGCCAGAGAAGAGCATTTGAGTCTGCAATTATTTGGACGGTATCTTAACATAGGCAAATAAACGTCCACCGTGACTACCGAGAGATACACAGCACAGCAATTATCAGAGGAAGCATTTGTACTGTCCATTTCTATTGACAAAGGCATCATCCCTGTCCCTTGAGAGAGAGACAGGACACCAGCGAAATCTAATTTAGACTCCCTGAGCATGTTCCGGCTTGCTGATTGATTCACTGGAGACTTTCATTAATTTGATCTGATGATTAGTACTGTGTAATCCCTGCTTTGCACAGTGGCATTTTTCTTGCGCACCGAAACCCGGTAAAAAACCTCAAGTTGAGCGCAATCTGACTCTGTTGACACAGTGCAACGTGGTTTTCACCAACAGCCTTCCCTTCAAATCAAGTCAACCTAAAGTGCCTCTAAAGATACACTTCTCAATTGTCTTATAACATCCCCGGAACCCCACATTCGTGCCCCAGCTCACTGTCAATGCTTTGAAACTAAACATAGTGTGGGTGGCTGTAGGGGGAGGGCTAGAGAACAGTGTGAACCGAGGAGTTATAGGGGGGAGGAGTAGAGAGGAGCTCCCACTTATAACATGACTGACTGGGTTGTGGACTATGAATTCTCGACCCCTGCCCCAGCGGGGGGTTTCCCCAGGGCGCCGGGCATGCTGCAGCCCGCAGCGGGGCATGCTGAACAGGGCGTGGCCCTGTGCTTTGTGGGCCTGCTGCTGCTACTCCTGCTCTTCCTCCTTGTGCGTTGCGTCCGGATTCTCCTGGACCCTTACAGCAGCATGCCTGCGTCTTCCTGGACCGACCATAAGGATGGGCTGGACAGAGGGCAGTTTGACTACGCAGTGGTGTAGAGCAGGGGGGTTCTTAACCCTCACAAGCAAGTGGTTTGCGCTCGGGGATCAATGTTTAGTGTGACGGTGGCATGGGATTGCTAGGCTACAGACGGAAACGACCAGCATTGTAGGAAGAGGCAGACCTTATCGGTATCGCATTACTAAGTGAACTTTGTTCATCATGTCACGGTGGATTGCTGTAATCTTTTGACGAATGCCAAGTTGGAGTTGGGAAGCCACTGGACAGCAATGAGATTAGGAAACAGACAATAGTTAGATAAATGGATCCTTTTTACAAAGCTCCGCTAACACGAGATACTGAATGTAATATTTATTTATGTCTGTTTAGAGTCAGTATGTGAAATCTGCTCAGGGGGTATATCAGAGATGTGGCCCATGCTGTATTTAACATGATCCTCAGGGAAAATGGATATTAATGGACTGCAGAGAATCACAGCCTCTGTAGGTTGACTCTCTTATTAAAGATACAAGATAATGGAACTTTTGGTAACACTTTATTTGAAGGGGTGTGTGAATAAGGCTGATATGACACCGTCATAACCATGACATGACACCTGTTATGAATATAATGAAGGATTCTTTATGAATGTGTATGACTGTTGTCATTAAGTGTCATTCGGTAAATTAATGTCGAGTTTAATGTCAAGATGACATAACCTGTCAGTGTCTTTGTCATGACAACTTGACACTAACCAAGACGACATAACCAATGGCAGGCCTAATTATCAAATTTAAAGAAAAGAAACTATTTAGCTTTATGTGTTAACATTCTGCCTCATGGCTCTAGTCTGTACCAGCCAAATGTACTCCATAGTGCCTTTAATGAAGATACAGTACTTGTAATTACCCAGTTCAATATAAAGGTTACCCCTATATTGTACTGTATGTTATGCCACATGTTGTATTATTCCTAATATTGCTTGGCTATGCTTTGTAAATTTATATTTATGCTAAACTATTCAATTATTTATATATTGATTATATTATTATTGATTTGTTTCACAGCAATCATCAAACCATGAACTAACAACTAATACATAACAACTGTATCATAGCTTTGCTCTTTATTAATTGTAATTTGTATTTATAGCTCCTAATCTCTATCTTTTCTGTTTTTTCTTTTGATCAAACGTCTTATATTGTCCAACTGTCAGGATGGGGTTTGATTACATTTGTTTTCTTTCATTTTGTAAAGAAATAAAGATTTTATCAGTCATTTTTGTACAGATCTTAATAACCAGCTTCATATAATCATTGCAGTGTGGAGTAATACACATACACACACACACACACACACACACGCACACACACACACACACACACGCACAAGCACCCACACGCACCCACACAAAGCTAGGCCAACCCATGCAGCATATGGAAAACAAACAGAAAGTCAGATTTTAATATAATTTTAAAGAAATATTAATAAGCAATCATTCATTAAAATTTAAACACATTTAAATGTAACCAAAAACAATAATAACAAAAAATATATAACTATCTGGCCTGCCTAGCCCAATTCTAGGCTAGATATTTATCTATCAAAAACACAATCAACACTAGTATTTCAGCCTTATTTAGTAATTATCCTATTTATAGCCTACAAGAAGATGTCACTGAGATCAAGCTCTCTTTTACAGCAGAGTGGCGTTTACAGGGTTACATAATAAAGCATAATAAAAACATAGCTTACCTCTAATAAATATCGGGAGATTGAGAGTGAATGAAATGAATCGAAAAATCAATGCCGGAGTGGGCGGAGTTGTAACCAGTTAATTCTCGAAGTGCTAATACCGGAACTCTCTGATTAAATGTTGTAACTTATTGTAACCCACATTAGAGGCCTCTTTTAGCCAACTAGGTAGGCTACACGAGAGAACGGCGTAGGTCTACATACAGTAACTTGTTAGGGTAACCTGGATCGACATTATAAAACTAGTAGGCCTAGCCTAAACCCTTGTGCACAGGAAGTATACTGTATGTATATAAAATTCATATTTTGAAGACACCTATATTTGTCTGAATGAGAATAAAACGCATTTGCAAGTAAGGATGTTTAATAAAGTAATGAAAAAAACAATTGTGAATTTCACGATGTTTTCATTTAAGTCTTGGAGGTTTTACATTTTGATTAAGAATATCAGCGAGTATCAATGGAGAGGCTTCCCAACAACTTTCAGTCAGAGGATGACCTCTTGTGGATATTTTGAGTATTGCAGAAACCCATTAAGTAGCTGACGTGTTTTATCACCCAATGAGATTTCCAGGAAATACAGTACAATAAAACTTTTCGTCAATTAATTTTCAATCAAAAATAAATCACATTTTATGGCCAAATACCTTTTCACTGTACCAAAACATTTGCTGATAATTGTGCTTAAAAGTCTTTTAGTTAGAAGACTCAAACGACAGTTGAACTGCAGCAACCTCCTTCCTCGTTAGCTGAGTCTTGGCCCACAGTTGCTAATTTGTTTGGTCGGTAATTAACGTGTACTTTGTAATAGAAAATTTCCATGAATAACCTGTTGTCCACCAGTTAACTTTTATCCTTGGATATGACAATCCGTTTATTTTAAGTAAACTAAAATAATCGAACAAAATAATACTTCATTGCCAAGTTTCATTACCCGTTAACCACGGTCAAAAAACTGTGACCTTGCTGTGCGCAACACAGCTGAACCAATTAGGCCACATGCAAATAAACCTTTTCCACCACCAGCGTCACACGCTGGTTGCCAATGAAATGGCTCCAACACTGAGTAATTAGCAAAAATATTTGTTCCTTGTTCTAGATTAGACTCCAGACAGTAGAACATACAAACAAAAGCAGAACAAAAGTGGGAACTTAACTGACAAACGACAGGGCCTCATTTGACTCGCAACACTAGCTTCCCTCAATAGTTCAGAGGAGATATTACCTCCTTCCTCATTCCATTCCTGCATATTCATAGGCTTTGTTTACACAATAATTTATTATGCTATTGTTTAAAAGAAAACAAAAATCACATTTGGCTTTAATGACATCATGACATCACCCCCTACGCTGTCAAACGGACATATGACCTGGTTAAGGGTTTTGTTCTGGGTCAGTAGCAGCAGTCAACCTGCGGATCACTTTTATGTCGGCATCGAGGGGCCAGACAGGTTTATGAAACACAAACCTCACCTGTCTGCACACATTAGACTCCCTTACTGTGGGACTGACAGAGCGAGTACTACTCAGTTAAGTCATTAATATCTGAGGCCTTGAATGCTTAGACATTTGGATGAAGGTGGGAGGAAACACCACACACAGCAATTAAAAATAGTGAAAAGTTTTAGACCCATTTTCAGATGAATGTGTCTTTATTGTGTCAAAACAGCAAAAGCAAGGTACTGTACACCGGAGTGAAAAGCACACTGAATTTTATGAAAGATAAAAAATGGAAGGAAAACTATGCAATTCTACATTAAGTAGTTTTACATCTAACCATTTCATATCGTTATGCTTTATATTATCAACTTCGTTTGGCTTAATGGCTGCTCAATTTGTCAACCATTTTTGTAAAAACAATTCTGAGTAGGTATCCCGTTACAGTCCGACACTACCTACATTTGGGTTCTTTAGAGACTCCCAAATAGCAGCTAGTTGTAGAAGTTAGAGAACACCATGTAGGCGTAGCTGAGGAAGATCCACACCTTTCAGTGCTGATGATGCAGCATGCGTCGTTAAGTGCACATGCTTCTGCTTCTGCTTTTTTTTCTCTGGGGATCAGCAGGAATTTCAGTCAGGCCCAAGTCCATTTCTGTACGGACAACACAGGACATGCTGTAACCTCCGGAGGGGACGAAAGGGCCAGGGGGACAAAGATTTTCTTTCATGGCCTGATCTAGTAGCACAGGTGAGGGGAGATTTAATCCTGGGCCTCCGGTTCTGTCATGGGAAAGCGAAAGCACCGCAGCGGATAGAAAGGTGGACAACAACCATGGAGAGAAGGGAAAGAGGAATATCTCGGGGTGAAATCCAGGGGGTTTAGAGAGGGGAGGGGCGAACAGGGAAACTGGTGAGTTGAGTTGAGAGAAACACGGAAAAAGTGATAAAGGAGAGATACTGCTGCAGTCCAAGGATTACTGGGGAGGGGGCTTACGGGTGGAAAAAGAGAAAGGACAGAGACAGAGACAAGACACCAAAGAGCTCTGTCCTAATATACTGTGGGCTTTCTGGCATGCCTTGTGGACAAACACCCAGCAGCAGGCTGTGTATCTACAGCCACAGGTCAGACCCACCTCCAGTAGCCGTACCAGCGTCAATCATATCAGTCTCAACGCACGTCGGACATAATACAAACTCTGGTGAATTCAGTAAATATTATGGAAATAGGATTCTGACCTGTATTTTATTGAAAGAAGAGCCTTCAGAGAAGGTAGTGTTTGGTCAAAATATTAAAAAAGAAACATTAGGTGCTTGAGTTGTTGCTAGTGCTGCTATGTGCTGAACTTTTTCAAAGCATTTCTAGCCAGAAACTCTTCTGACTTAAACTGACTTTTAATGTTCCATTTTATGCCATGAAAATTACTCACTAGTGTTCACGAGAAATGCATAACCACATTTTCCCCCTTTTTACTCGATTCTGTGTTTGGGATCTTTTCACTTTCCCTCGACTATACATACCAGTATATAGAAGGAAAGAACTATAAAAACGGATCCAATGGAAAATGTCAGCGCGGTCCTCAATTTGCCATGATGATATGTTGCGCAGATGTTGGGGGAAAAAAGCTTTCCATCACACTGCAAGGAATAACATGAGCAGGGGAAGTCCTGCAGGAGAGTTTCAAGGGCTAAAGTATGCACGCACACGCACACAAATGCTGCTAATCCTCTCTGAAGAGCATACATATGTATTTTGCACCCACTACTTCTACCATGACATATGCACAGTGACAGCATAGTAATCTGTAAACACTGTGACCAGTGCTAATTTATATCAGACAGAGGGTTTAGGCTCTTACTGTAGTGGGACAAACAGTCATGGTAGAGAAGACACATGAAGCCTTCTAAGTGTTTTTTAGTCAGCATGTTTCATTTCTTCCATTTCTTTCTTCCTCCTTTTCTTCCTTCCGCCCTTCTCCTATTTGTCATAAAGATTAAACAACCGTAGAAATAAATTGTAAGCTTCAGTGCAGTCTAATACTTCCCAGTCACTTTACCAGTTTAGGTCAATTTGGCGACACCTACAGTAAATAAGTGGTATTTGAACACCAAACATCGATGGACAGCATGTGGGTCAACAGGGGCGTTTACACTCCATTTAGTTGTGCCTGTCCTCAACCACAACTGGCGATCCTTTTATCTGGAACTCTCACAGCTACATACTGGATAATGAAAACTGCAAAGTTGCAGATAGGACGGGGTTTCACGAATGGAATGTGGACTGAGCCGCAAAATGGACATTCATTTGTATGAAAAGGACGTAGACATTATTTAAATGAGACAAAACAGCTATTTTTACCAAGCCTCCCTCTGAGGTGGAAGCAGACTAGATGTTAATAGTGGCAAATAGAAAGAATGCTCACATTGCTCATGGTGGCTGGAAAGAAAACCATAAAAATTACACATGGAGTCAATTTTATGATCCTCTTTCACAGTAGTCAGCGGGAAATTAATGCTTTGCTTTCATGGTCACAAGCTAAGCACTGCTTTTACTGTGAAGAACATTCCCTGGAACCTCTGTGCTCGAGCGCCTCTCAAATGTTGGTAACGTCTGCTGGTCTTATACATTTGTTGCCATTTACACTGCAATAACAAGGAACTGAAGGGTGTTTGGCCCTTCCGGCATTTGGGGCGAGGGCAGAACTTCCTCCTGTCACAGCTGTCACAGAACAGATAACAACAATCAAAACGAATTAAATAACCAGACAGGTATAAATTATCTATTCTAAATGCTGAATTCACACACTGTGCAAAGAAGAAGAAACCGTTTCTTTGACTTTGTCTTCCTCACCTGCCTGAAGTCAGGCAAGTCTGAGTACTTCAGGACAACTCAGACTTTTCCATGAAACCACCGCTGGCTTTGAGGTAGGGAGAGAGACTTTATTTTTCCATCACTCCTTTCCTTCAGAAGGGAGTAGAGGACAAGAAGGGGGAGGAGGGGAGAAAGGTAGGTGTGACTTTGGTGTGAAAAAGTATTGGGAGCTCCTACATACCGGTATTTGCTTTGCCCGTGTTGACCTTCAGATAAAAAATAAAAACCTCTCCTCCCTCCTCCCTCCCTCTGCAGGTTATCTCATCCTGTATGGAAGAGCTTCTTCGATATACTGCTCCCCTCCACACGTTACTGGGTGCACAGTGATTGGGAGAGACCTCCTCTGTTGGAGCAGCAAGCATTACGGTAGGAGAGAAATATCACATTTTTTTCAGGGCCTCACAATGCTCACCATATGTAAAGGATAGACATCCCAAATACACCGAGGCAATCTGCTAGACAGATGTGTGTCTGTGGCACAGGAGGTAGCATTACAGCACTGAAACCCTCTCTTAAAACCACCGCTGCTCTCGCCCTCAAGAGAAAATAGTAACTAGTCTTTAAAGGAATAGGTACAGTGCTGTAGGTCTGAACTATAATCACAGGTTGGAGGTCTATTTGATAGTGAGACAGTCTGTAACCCTAATCTTTGCACTTACCAATACCAATGAGCCTTCGTATAAACATGCCAACAACCAGCTCTTCTTTCATCTTCACAGAATTGTATTTGTTGTCATTCAAAAACTGCACAGACAGCAGTGCTGCCATATCTGTCCAGCCGGCCTGCTCTGTCCGCCATAACAGTAGCCAAGCGTCACCTCTGCCTAAAGGACTGGCATTAACATACACATGCTTCATAGGGGGGAGGAGGGTTTGCTGAAGACATGGAGGAAATAATAAGAGGCCTTTCTGTCTTGGATAAAGTCTTGTCTTCGACATGCTACTATTTGTCCCACTGGGTAGAGCATTGTTATGACACAGACCAGGAATTAAAATGTAAGGTATATTAATAATTAAAATATTAATAATGTTAAATAATAACAATAATAACAATCCTTCCCAGCTCATGTACAGGCCAGAAATGATTTACGTCTCAATAAAGAACAGAGGCTCCAGACTTAAGTACTCAAGTGCTGGTGTAACTGGTTTGTGTGGGGAACATGTACAGCCACAAATCTCTGGACCTTCGCTGTCATTGCACTTCCTTCGCTCTGCTCCAGACACATGGGGCATTGATTAAGGAACAAGGCTTTTTCAAACAAAACAAAAAAGAGGTGGGAGGGAGAGGTGGAGCAGAAAAGGACATAATCTTACAATGTTTAACCCAGTTCCCACCCGTACTCCCGGTGACTAAGTCTACACCATCTACATCTACGTCTATATTCCACCATCATCTGTCAGAATTCCAGGATCAGGAATATGTCAATATTCTGAATAATAGTGAATAACAATATGATTTAGATCATATAGTAGATATTGCAATTCTTTACAGATTCTTAATTATCGTTACATGTGTGTATTTAAATGTAGTGAGTTAAATAATATGTATCCCAATAAAAGTATGCAAGTTTTAGAGTGTTTGTTTTAAATTAGGAATTAAAACTGAGAATAGGAACCAGAAAATTAAAATGAATAAACAATACAAATTAAATTGTTCTCCACAACATTGTCATATAGTATTTATTATGTTCACTTTTACAATTATATCCATTATATCCAATATATATTTTATATTTATAAAATATGACAATGTAATACTTTATTTATCCCATGTCTTTAGGATATATCTATTTCTTTTGCTTTTTCACTTACTTACGCTGTTTCTCTGACAATTTCTCTGACTCCTACACATGCCCATGTAATTGAGTGAGATGCTGAGCCGTGCAGTGAACCTCATTCTCCGACACCTTAAGAAACGTGCTAGCGACAAAAGCTAGTTCCTGTTGGGTTTTATCCTCCCTTGCTAACACGTCCGGCTCCCACGCCGGGGATACGGGTTCGAGTGCAGCGTGGGACATGAACGATTGCACAAACAAGACTCAATGTAGACATACAGTATGACCTTGTAGAATATGCAGGAAGTTAATTTTGGAGGATTTCCACAAACCAAATTACGCCCTCCAGAGTTATGAGACTTTACGGCTGAATGAGGATCACCCTGTCCAACCCTGGGCGTCCAGGGAGTCTATTTATCCTACAACACAAGGGTCATTCTACAGAAGCATCCACTTTTGGAATAGCAAATGTATTTATTTCTCTAACATTTATCTTAGACCACATTATTTTAACTCCTTGGCTGTATGAATAAACATTAGAACAGCTTAATGATTTTTTACAGTTTTTGTGCATTTATTTATAGATCGCATGTACCGTCTATCACTACCTTACTCGTTTGACAACAATAAACGCTGGTGTTACCATAGACTGTATATACAGTATATAAGTGGACAAACCCTCCGTGACGTCACCCATAAGTTTTCTGAAGAACGGGTTTAAAGCCAAGTGTGCTGGCTCGGGCCGTCGCCATCTTAGCAGTGTCAGACTCCCTCCTAACTCCCGGCTATGTATAATGAATGGATAAATTGATGGCTTAATATAATTTCAACTGATGAGTTATATAAAAATTCACCCCCCGTACAGTTGTCATGAACGGGGAAACTAGGTATAGAGACAAAAAAGTTTATAAACATGTTTATTGCTGCTGTAAAGTTGGCCATTTTAACATGGGGGTCTATGGGGATTGCTTTTGGAGCCAGCCCCAAGTGGCCATTCGAGAAACTGCAAGTTCTGGGAAGTCAAGTTTTGTTTCAAAATAAAAGTTTTGTTATGTGTTAACACCATAGACTGTATAAACACCAGTGACCACTGCTTTTATTATATATTTTATAATATTTATTTTTGTATGTCATTTATATCATATATTTGATAGTTATGTATACATTATTGCAGATTAAATGGTAAAAAAAACATGTTTTTGACAGGAGCACTTGGAATTTTATATAATTTATTAAAAAACAAGTATATGTATGATGGCTCAACAAGGTGTAATTGTTCCAACATATTGTTTTACTTTAAAATATCAATAAATTGTAACAATAAAGTTTTAATAAAGTGTAATAGTTCTGTAAAGTCTAGGGACAGAAACATTTATGTTTCCATAGAATGACCCACATATTTATCACCGAGCACAACGAAACTCCATAAATGTCACTGCGCTTTATGTTTCACTGATTAGATTGGGGCTGCGTTTTGAATTTACAACACTAGGGGGCTCTCTCGGGATTCTCAAGACGCTCTGCAGTACAGTACATTGCTAAGCAAACAAGTGTCGTTAAAAATTAGGCTCATTCCTCAGACTGAGTGAAGTGTCTAATCTTGTGCCCGGTGGCTCCGTTGGTGTAGCCTGGATTCAGGAAGTGGTCAATAATGTTTATTGACTCTCCGAAGGGTGGGCTTTGGCTACGGTGTGCTCAGCAATCCAATGTCTGGCACCTGTGTCGAGCAGGAAAGAGGCTGTGCAGGAAATTGCTCCATAGTCATTTGCAACAAAATCTAACTGTTAACACCTTTATTTATTGAATCAAAAAATGTTGTATTTACCAGATGAACGACAGGACTACATCTTATACTGTTTGTTTAGTTGTTTTAGTAATAATTCTATTCTAACTCAAAGTTTCAAACTGTTTTATATAAACGTGTCCGTTTTGTTGGAATGCTGAATAGTCTCAGTCGTATTTGCTTCATTATTGAGTGTGATGCAGTTGAGTCTGTAGCCGAACTAGCCTAGACCGTTATTCACTGCATGTTGGACATATCTGGAATTAGTCTGACAAAACCACACAGCACTGGAGAAAATGCGTAATAGTGGTTTCCTTGACATTGTACAAGCAGCTACTGTATAGTCCATTTGTCACATATTTTCTTTCTTGACAAGTAAGCACTTTCTTAAGCATCCATCTGGACCCATTCATAGGGCCCAGGGTTTTAACAGGGCCCTCTGAATTCTTTTGATCAAAATTGTCCCAATAAGAAATCAAGCTCAGATATTTTCATATGGTGCAATTATATGAAGGATAAAGTGAGATTCCTTTACATGTATTCGGTGAATTGAAGCCAAAGACACCAGTTCACACGGTGGCTGTTCCAATGCAAGCTTTCTAGAAGTCTCCGCAACATGGCCACGTAAAGTGTAGCTTTATTTGTTTGTGGTTGTGTATGTGTGTGTGTGTGTGTGTGCAAACGTGTCTATATCCATTTGCGTGCGCAGACGCTCCTACAGCCGTGAGTCGAGTGTATGGGTGCCTATTTGTTTCACGGTCTACGCATACATGTGATTTTCTATGTTATATTTGTTCCAAAGTGGCAATTTGGCGAGCTAGGCTCGCCTGTCTGACCAGTAATGAGCGTCTATTCCGGGGCTCCGTGCGCACTGCTGCTCACCACATGCAGCTATGTGGCTGCCCATCTGTGCCACCACAAGGAGAGGCCTATGACTCTTATAGATCACTGTGTTATAGATCACTGTGCACAGACTGGTGCATATGCTATCTAGCTGTCAGGGTGGTAGTTTGTAATCACAGCTGAGAATATATGTGATTCTGAGTTAATAGATGTGTCTAGTATATGATGAACCATGATATATATTGAATTAATACTACTGTACAATAGTCTACCGTTGGGGTATAGGCAGAAAACTCAGGTGCAGACACAAACTCGGACCACAGGAGAACATTTAACAGATTTATTTAGAAGGGGCAGGCTGAACACGTTGAGGGGGTTAGGTAGTGGTCGAAGTGTAACGGAGGCCAGCGGTACAGCGAGGTGCTGAGCTGTGCAGAGTTAAACCTCACTCCCCCGACACCTTAACAGACGTTTTAGCCTCCCTTGCTAACACGTCCGCCTACCACGCCGGGGATCCGGGTCCGAGTTCGGTGCGGGACTGGACCGGTATATAGTATAGAGTATAGAGACAAATACAACCAATTGTAAGCAGTGCAATGGTGGGTTGCTTTGTCAACCTACTCCACTCAAATGGTATGGTCTTCATTAAGAGTCTTATCTATGCTCTGAAAAGTAAGACATTACTGTTGTTATATTTCTCAATTCTAGCACGTCCAAACCAAGTCCTCAATCGGGCAGTTGACTTTCCGACAGCCAAGATCTACACGTGGACCCTATATCCTGCTAAAGATCTGTATATTTGACAGGATGAATGAAACGTATAGGAAAAAATGCTACCTGATTCATGGCGACAGCTCTGCTGTCTTTGGAAACAGTGACACTCCTATTGGGGGAAATGATTCCACATGCGGGAATGTATTCTCCTTTTCTCCCCCTGGTTAAATGATTCCAGACGTTCCCCTCTCTGACTTATCGGACCTATCGGACAATATCACACTAACCCACATGAACCCAGGCCATTGCAAACTGTGAACCCTTTTAATAACGTAACATAAAGCATAATATGATAATATTAATAATATAAAAGAAAGCATAAAAATGTGTAAACTAAAATTATAATATTTAAAAAAACTGTGTACATTAAAAACCTAACTTAAAAATAATTATATATATATCTATATATATATTTAATAATTTAATAATTTAATAATTAATGTAATTTATAATTTAAGAATTTAATAAATTAATTATACACTATTTAAAAAAAAATTGTTTTACAACTCTGGTCAGGATGGTCCTGATCCACAGTTTGAGAACCACTGCTCTAGCCCTCCAACCCACGTGTACACACACACACACACACACACACACACACAGACCATGGACCTAAAGCAGTGAGGTTTCTTGCAGAATCACTTGTCAGAAGGAACTAAAAGACGGTCAAGCGTAAACGCAGCTGTCGGAGTCTACTTAAGGCGGACTGGAAACGATAGTGAATCAACGTCAGTGAAAAATGTTTATAATGGTCTTTAATATAACTGCAGGTTCTATTCAAGAGGTTCTGAGAAACCTGCGCTCTTGTATTCGTTTCAATGGTGGGACGGTGATTTACAGTAACACATTTTTACCCTTTTTTTTCTTTAAAACGTAGGAATTAAAACTGCATCTCTACTTTAAACTGTACTTTACTATATGCATGTCAATATTCTCTCAACTGCTCAGTACAAATAGCAATAGTACATGTGAGAACAAGATTTTTACAACATGCTTTGGTATCAACCTCGACAATGTGTATACAGGACAGTACAAACAGCAGGACAGACAAACACAGAGGTTTTAGCAAAACAAAACAAAACAAAAGTGTGTTAAGGATGGTGTGAATACAAGCCCTGTAAGTTAGGTTAATGAGTATGTGTCTGTATGTGCTTACGCGTGTTGATGGGTAAAGCACAGGATAGAGATCTGCATAGGGCAAATGTGAGATAAACATACAAACTGTGGTTCATGTAGGTCGGTTTGGAATTTCAGGCAGTTATGTGAAACTTTCTGGCTTATAGAGGATAGTGTTTTATTGGTATTTGTATAGTATAGTATATATAGTATAGTATTTTATAGCAATCCCCCAGTTATAGTAAATGGGGCCAAACACTTTAATAATTTAATAATTTATAATTCATACATTCCATTCCATTCCATATGTGGAATATCGGAGCAGATTTGGACTATTGTTTCTAATTACTTTGAACCACTCAGTTAGGAGGAACTGAGTGCTTTCTTTCTGACTGCACACATCTCTGTCACGTGCATGTTTTTGGGGGAACATTTTCCACTTTACCTCCAAAAGTACCTTTAATTCAGCTCCGAAAGCACTCAGCCACAGTCTATAGGGTCTATTAGAATAGAAGGGAGAATTATCATTAAATTATTATCCTTTTTATTATTAGGATGGATAACCATGGATTGACACAGTAGGTATTACCTGCAACCCTCCTCCCTCTGTGATTTAGGATGCCGTTAGGGTGACTGCTTGGCAGGGGAACTCTGTGGGGCGACCTGTGGGCACCGCAGCTTATACCGGCACTGTGGAAAAACTGTTTGAGCAAACTGTTCCTCCATCCTTCAACCACCATGTTGGAAACCGGCCAGTTCATACGCTGCAGGAGGTGGGGAATATGGAAAGAATTGTCCTAGTACTGTAGCAACTACTACAATTTGCCAGTTTCCCTCAGCTTTCAGGTGGAATATTATTGATTTTCGCACTGCAGTTGGCATTTTAAATATCCCGGCAGAGAAGGATGAGTCAGATGAACTCATATTTATATTTGATTGCGATTTATGGCCTTTGACTAGAGCAAACCATTGTTACGCCGTCAGAGGAAGATAGAGGGCAATTCATTTTAGTGGGACAGAATGGACCATTCACATTCCATGTGTTGTGGGTGACATGATTATATTGCACTGTAATCAACATCATATGTTTTTCCAAACCTCCAACCACAGTTGTATCTTCGGTCTGCCATTGGAGCGCCTGCCATTAGAGCACCTCAAAGAATGAAGCCAATGTGGTTCCCTTGCATTTAGCGTAGAGGTATGGCGACATGTCTCCTAATTTGTTTCTTCATATTGTGATCAAAAGCCAAATTCGATTTACCAAGCAAAACGCTCTGAAGGCTGTGTAATGTTTTCTTTGACTCATAAAACGGACAGAATGCCATTTTTTCGCCAGAAGGAGGAGATGATTCCCCAACACATGCTTTCTTTGTTTTGACGTTTTTCCAAATGCGAGGTCAGGTGTTCTGATTGGCTCTGCGTGAGCAAATCGCACACTGTCGCATAACGGGCTCCTCGCGAGCATTCAGCCTCTCCTGCACAACCCGTCGCATTCTTATAAATTAATTGCTTACAAGACAGTAGAAAACTTGAAATAACAACAAAGTGATTGCGGGTGGCAAAGGGTTGGTGACGTTCCTTCTGATAGCAGGTTGAAATAAGATGATTTGAATATGTTAAATATTCTGCTTAGTGGAACCTAAAAGTTATATATTTTTTGCTCATGCTATACATATTGAAACGGCTGTGTTGACTTCTATTGTCAATCAAAAAAAGACATAGTATATTTCTATTTTTAATCTGGAATTGAACCATTTTTTCCAATTCTGTCTTTTTTTACAGAACAGAAGCTTAGACCATACCAGCATTCAAAATATATTTGAAGGGCTCTGCATAATCTGCAACATTTTCCTAGCTAGCCTGGAATTGGACAGCACTTTTCGATGTGACAAAGCAGAAAAATATGTTATTCAGTATTTGCAGGTTAGACGCCAAGTCATAATGTTATGCCTCTGCTCTAACTGTAGTCCAAGTGGAGCCTATTCTTTTCTGTTATAAAACTTTATATACAAATACAAAAGCTTGAACCAAACCATATACAACAATGTAGATCAGTCAAAATCACATAATACTACCGAATACAACACATGACAGCGCAACCAAAATCACTACAGATAGCTTTTGCTATTAACCTGTTTTATTGAATGGTTGTTTTACGTGACTTGGCCTGGATTTGGCCTGGATACATTATAATTACACTCTAGACATGATCTCAAGATTCCTAGCCAACCTAAACTCGCTGAGTAATTAAAACAATTAAAAGGCCCCTACAATGTTAAAATCAATCAGAAAATTGTGCGGACAGCGGTAGGATTGGGGGACTACATATATTTGACTTCATTGAAGCATATGCGTATTCCTCCTCATTCAGTCTGTCTGAGCAGCTTAATCATAGCAATTCTCTCTCTTCCTGTTTTGGCTGTGTATTTACACTGGATTGGGGCAGGTGTAGGTGGTTAAATCCACCGTAGCCACTGCAGCGTCTATAGGTTGGGAATGGTGTGAGCCTGTGACGGGGGGGAGGAAGAGAGGGCTACAGGTGTCCCTTTGAAAAATGTCCACATTGTTGTAATTTATCTTAAGCTGATGGCCAATTTGAAAACCCGTTGCTCCAAACACGCTGGCTTCTTTTATGACCGGAAAACCCCATGTGTATGGGGGGTTAAGCTGTGGTATGCCTAGAGCAATAAACAACCAGCCAAGAGGCGTTTGCTTAGTCACCAAAGGATGAGCCATGGTCTGCAGATCCAAAGGATCCTCCCAGTTCCCTCGTACTGTAGGTATCTGGACAGTTGTTCCCTTGTTCCCCTGTGCTTGTGAAAACATTCTCAGCTATCCAGGAACATGAACTCACTGGGTTGAGAAACACACCATTCGCGAATATTTCACATTTTGTTACTTGGTTCTTTGCCTTTCCCTCCCTTAACAACTTGCTTTAATTCCCATGCACAATTCGTACTTTTCAAATGTATCTCTAGCTTAACGCAGACAGACATTTGTGAGAAACGTAGTTTTGTAAACAAAGGGTATTGTGTAAATGTCAAACTCAAATCTTAATCCGCTACATCTGAGCTCGTAGGCAGTGCCTGAAAGATGACACAGGAGATTTATGCTAAACCACAACAAAGGCAGATAATGAGGAACATCCCCGGCAGCCGTTCACTGTGACTGAATCCTGTCCTTGCTATCTTCAGGGCAGAGGCCCTTTATCTTGCTCCATATGTCTCTGTGCATCTCTACCCTGAATACTGCAGTATATCCACTGGCTGCCCACAAACACATGCCGATATAATAGCAACCATTGGTAACAATATAAATGTTAAAGAGATACAACGAGATAAAATTGTTAGGTTGAGAGAGTTTGGGGAACTACTGAACTCTACTATGTCTTTCTGTCCACCTTTTTCTATCTTCAGTTTCTTCTCTTTTTCTCCCCCTCTCCATTACCTACTGTTAGACCTGTCTCTCTCTATCTCTCTCTCTCTCTCTCCCCTCGTAGTTTTAGTTTTTTATGTCCCAGTTGAAATGGTCATTCTTTGAAATGTTCTCCAGATCATTCAAGGTATTATAGCAGGACGTAGTCTAGCATTCTTGGCAAGCTAGCTTTGTTTGTAAGCCTCCACATCCCTGTGTCGGTGTCTTCTGCCTCCGCTATCAGTTTTTACTGCTGACAGGGCTAAGGGAGACTTTTGTCTATGAAATATGAGAAGCCTGGGGCATGTTTAGATTATCACAGACCTCCCCACTTAACGCAACATAACAGTTTGCTCGCTCACGACTCAAAAGCCATTTATCATGCAGGTCTGAAGGGGAACATGGAAGTGGGATAAATTACAGTAATTCATGACACTCCGCCGGTACAGTTTCAAAATTAAGAGCCAGGGTAGCAGACTCCAGACTCATAAGGACATTAAGCTGTTATTAGTCAGACTAGGTTGGTTGGCAGGTAGACAGATCCTTTGCATAGGTGCTGGGACTACTTTTAGACACATACAAACATACAGTACATACATGCAGCAATGGAAAGAATTAAGGGACCACTGCATATTTTCTTTTAAATATAATAAAAAATAAAATATATATATAAAAATAAAACAAATATATATAAAATAATGTTTAAATTAATATAAATATATAAAATATAAAAATTATATATTGTATAGATTCATAAATGTGCAGTGGTCTCTTAATTTTTTCCATGGCTGTACAGTACATACATTAAAGAATGGATGGACTGACTGAGTGACTATTTGAAAATGTAATAATGCTACTGACAGCCAAATGTCTTCTTCCAATGTCTAAACGAAGCGTAAATCTGAAAGTCAAAAAACGGGTACCCCCTCTCTTTCAGATCCCATTAGACAAGGCTGTATGGGCACCACACGCAGCTATAATAAGCATGCCCAGACAAACGAGCATTCCTTTCGGTGGTTACGCGGTCTGTAATGTCTAGTATACATCCCTCCTCACCTCCAGCCCCACTACAATATACACTGCTTAAGCAGCGTAGTACCGGGTAACACGGGAACTTGCCGTGTAGCTAAAGTACGCGGCATGTACTTTTAGCTATGGGTAAATAGGCCGGGAACCGTGCCTAGTTGACTAACCGAGGCTGAAAGCTGATTACCACCTTATAAACTTGGAATTATAATGTTCAGACAAATCTGCATTCAAAATGTGCCATGATTGCCATAGAGCAAAGCTAATTAGACACCTGTAAAGTTGGGTTTCGGGAGCATTTGTGAAACCTATAACTTACCATAATGTCGCTGAAAATTGTATATCTCCATAATGTAGAACTTTTTAGGAATTTATTCTTCAGAATAACGGAAATGTAATATAAAAAATATCCAATAGGGGGTTCTTTGAACTAAACTCCCAAATCCAGTCACAAACCTTGCTCTACTCATGAATGGCTACGCAAACCAATACTTTAATTAAAAATTGTTACAAAGTTTAATGCAACAGCAGTGATATGCAACAATATCCACTATACAGCAGTGACAGTTTTTTTTTGCTTTGGTTCAGAGAAGCTGAGTTCAAGCACCTATGTTGAAAAGCTTCCTACCTACTGTAGAGTTCTGTCTATGGCATTGGATCACTATCATCAATGGGTCCTGGTTTGTAGCTCACAGTGCTTGTTCTCTAATCCCCAGATGCAAAAGGTGATAAGGCAGCTACTAGGGAGCTTTTGTGTCTTTACAATAAAATACTATCTTATAAATCATAATTTGCATGAGCGCAATACATGCCTGTTACTCGAAGATGGTCTCTTTTATAGTGCTTCAAGGTTTACAGAGGAAGTCAAATATATTTTAAAAAATGACGGTAATGGTACTATACATCTGGATAAAGGAATGTATTTCTCTCTCTCTCTCTCTATAGTTTTATTGGCAAGAGCTACAAAGCAACCTTTCCTGAAATTTGAAAGCACTCTGATTAGAAGTTGCCTCCAACAGTTGAACAAAACCACCAAAAACCTTTTCATGACATCTATATTTTAGTAGCTGCCCTGGGCTAAACTGGGCTTGGACTCCTTACTTATTATAGAATAATTATACAATGTCATCTGGGTACACATTGGCACAAAATGCCTCAGTTGTAATGATATACTTCCAACCCGAAAGAGAGAGGCTCAAGTCTTGCTGAAAATTGTAGACTGTCCCACAAAACAGGAATCTATAAGGAGCACTTGGTCCTATGTCAGTACATTTTGTGTGCTGTTGGTCCAGAAGACAGGGGTTCAAAGGGGAACAGAAGACTTAACTCTCAGTTGTTTCGATTTTGTTCTGCACCAATGAAGGAGGTGTCCTCAAATTAAACAAATCATTACAGGCGCCTCTGACGTTTTCTACCAAGCAGTTGCTGTTACAGGAACAAACTGAAGCTGACCCTATCTGTACAATGTGCCCTGCATGGCTTTTTTCACAAATCTGCTACCTCCTTTTGAGGTATAACTAAATACAAATAAACATATTAACATTAAATATGTTTCTACAGGACGTCCTGGTGGGATTCCACTCTTGTAACTGGTAACAAATACTTGATCTACCCAATGGGATCACATGGGGGGGGTTTATCGACATTAATGTGGAAGTATAAAGAAGTTGATTATTGTTGTAAAACAGAGGGTTGCCAGTTTGTATCCCTATATAAAAAAATGGGACAATGTTTTAATGAGCAAGTAATTTTCCCTCCACAAAGCTGCCATGGTTCTTTTCAGCAAAGCCTTAAACCCCCAAATGTTGCAGTAGAGGTCCACATTGGTCTGTTTCCAAATTTAAATGGGTTCCTGTGTGTATTTGAGCAGGATGCAACTGAACAAGGGTAAAGACTATATAAACATTTCATGAATAAATAACTAATGCTTTTTGAATGAACCCACTAATTTAATCTGGTTCATTCTGACCATGTGTCCCAAGTGACTAATCAAAACCAGATTCACACATAGACGCTGCTTATTCTGAATAATCATTGAGGGAAGTCAGGTGTTAGTTAAGTTGTTTGTATTTGATAATTTCTATACAGGAAATAATTAACCCTAGAGTCTATGAGAATGAGCCTAAACATGACACAAATACTCTATCCCATGTTGTGGAGCATGAAGACAATATCTTATTCCTGTTGAGTGATTGCACAATGTAAACCCTGATCTTTGTGGTTTGTGTTTGTGTGATGGTCGCTGCAATTGCACTGTCAATCCCATCTTTCAACATCACACCAAGGGAAACCATACCAAGGGCTGGACTCGATAGCTACCACCTGTGCTTCCATTCTTTGTTCCAATCATCTTTTACCATTTATTATTTTCAAGCCTCAGGAGCTCTGCTGTCCAAAAAACTTCAGGGATGTTTGAGGGAAATCATAATCTGGAAAACATTTAATTTTGGCCACCTCTGTATCAGACAATTGGCCAAAGTTGGGGCAATTTAATCTCTCCTCTCGCATTCTTGGGCATTCAGGAAATGTCTGAAATAATCACTCCACACAGCCACCTAATTTTCATTTACTGTAGTGGCCAACAACTCCCCTGTATATCTCTCCATCTCAACTCTTAAACCAGATCAAGGTAAAGCCTTGGCTACTAATCTGCAACTAAGGCTACTAAAGCGCAATTTAGTTAATGATGCCTTGGCATTCTGGTTCATATTTTAGCTTTATACAGTATACACTGTGCCCTGTATGTATAGCATCTGGGCTAATGCATTGCGGCACAGCCTGACAGATACTTTTTTTTTAGGCCATATGCCATAAAGTGAAGTGATGTGGTTTAATTCTGTAGTAGTAGCTGTTGCTCAGCGGAGGGGCGGGACCTCGGATAACTTTCCAGACTGGTGATTTGATGAAAAGTGGATTTTCCACTCGGGGTCTTCCTGCAGCCGTGCGGCTCACGTCTCGAGCGCTCATCCAGCCTTCCGTCGGCGCGCGCCAGTCCCCGGGAATCAAATGTTCTCGCTTTTTTTTTTTTCTTCTTCTTCATGAAAGCCCTTTACCTTCAGTCTGAGAGCTGGGCTTAGGGTGGCGCGGATCACAAGGGCCCAGTCCGACATTAAGAATCATTCTATGCAATTTGTCACACATGGCACTGTAGTGCAAAATATATATTTTTCTGGATTGTAGAAGGGACCTTTTTTTGTTTAAAGTTGCTAGTTTTTTTGTCCAGCTGCGGGAGCTCACGATGGAGCTGAAAAGGTGGTCCACAAGGTGGAAAACGAAACAGGGGCTTTGGAATCACATGCTACCTACTCTCGTAACATTAACTTTACTTTCGCAAGTTGCCAATGTCAGAGGAGGTAAGACTTTTCGATGTATTCAGCGCTATAAGATGGTTACCAAAAGATAGCCTAATTATCACCATTTAGTTCGACGTAAAAAAAAACGTCGACGTATTTAACACTCTTGGAGACATCTATTAAGTGGTAACATAGTTTCAAAATGCTGTTGTCTGGCGAACTCGCCACATTCACTGGCTACATCACACCGGTGGCGTGCATGATCGGGTTGTATGATAAAAAAAACATCCAGGTGTGGATTCCGAGCTCACAGTGTTGATCTGATGGCGAGCTACAAGGCCAGAGCACTCTGTCGATAATCTTAAGGATTTTCGTTAGACTGATGGTCCTTGTTTTGACGTCCGATAGGTGTGTGTAGAGAGGCCGTGTGAGTGAGGCTGGGCAGAAGCAAGAACACGGTGGTAGTTCCACACTTTGCACTCGTCTCGGATGGCAAGGTGTGCTACCTCGGCCCCTAGAGGACTGGTTTCGATCCGGAACGTGGCGTTTTGGTATTACGCATCACTTTTGCGCACCACCGTTGGTGAAATAATGAATGTTTGAGCAAAATGGGAAAGTTTATCAACAAAATGTGGCTCCTTGTTGAAAACTTTCGTGTTTTCTGGCATTTTGGCGGTTGACTTCTAGCCGATACTTAAACGTAATAAAACTGGAATTTGACAGCTGTATGACTTTTTCCTACCATTCATTAATGTGAGACCTACACGAAAGAGTGGACTTAATACTGTACATACTGTACATACATAGAGAACCGTACTGGAAGTAAGGTACGTTTACTGGCCTGAACGATCACCGTTTCTCCACACTATCCTGGGTCCCACTAAGTCCAAGAAGGGGCGTTGATGGAAACTTTTCTCTGGAGGTTTTCCCCACTTTAGAGCACATATGTGGGTCACATTAATTGTTCCTTTCGTTTAAGGAAGTAGTATAGCTTACTTTTGAATACCTCAGGTACAGTAGGTACACCCTGTCTCTTTTATTAAGTAAATTATTTAAATGATGGAAGTAATGTCTGTGTTTCCTATTATTAATTGGAACTTCAATCACTTGATGAATTACTTGGTTGTTTTAATCACATTCCAATATCTTTATGATGGAATAATAATTCTGAAAGTATGAGAATACTAATCCTGCCATTAGATTGTAATGCTCCTTGTGCAAATGGTTAATGGTACAGAGGTTAAAGATGACATCCAAGTAATTTGTAAATTCACTCCCACATTGCATTGCATCCTGGATCCTGGACATTTCCTGTTTCAAAGCCCACCCCTTTCTGACGACCACTATCAATTTGAGTATTGTATTGGCTTTAAGCTATTAGTACTAAATCTCCCCATGGGGATCAATCAATTGCTAATGTCTTTTTTGTATCATAGGATCCCGAGGACATTTTCCAGAAATAATAAAAATCCAAACACCAGTGTATTGAGATCTTTGCTGGTGATAATGCCTCTTAAATAAATAAATTTACTTACCATGAAAAAGGAAAAAAAATATGAAAGCAAATTCCACAGTGGCATATAGCTCGCCCCAATCTATCTCTCTGTCTGATATATACAGTAAACTAACCATAATTGCATGATGTGCTAGCAAACATTTACAGGCATTCCAATGCACTGTAATTTCCACTTGTGCTGCCAACATTTACTGTAGCCTAATAGTGACACAAAAAAAGAGTAGCAAGACATCCTAAGATGGTCAAAATAGATGCAATGATGCATCTATTGCATCCTGCGTTCAAGATGAAGGAAAAGAAAAAACGAATAAAGAGAAGAGTGGCTGAATCGAAGACAGTGCCAATACATGCAGAGGTGCCTCAGAGATGTTAGTGGCTTGTTAACATGTCAGGGAATATATCACAAGTTCTGGGCAGCAGTCGGAAAGATGTGTCATTGAAAACGTGTGATATTGTCAACGTAGCCCTCTAGACAAGCCTGCGGGCAGCCTTGAACCACTGTGGTAGCCCTGGCAAAGGCTTGGTGCAGCTCTCTTCTCTCTCTTGTGGCTTTCATCCTTATCATTAGGATATGGCTTGCTCCCTCTAGGGGGCGGAAGGACGCGAGCCTTTGTTCAAGATGTGCGGAGCACATAGCCCAGGCTAGCTCTACCTCCCAGAGCTGGGTTAGCTGTCATCTGTGTGACCTAATGATTTTGGGAGATTGCCTGCCTTGAGCACTTCTGTGTGGAGGTGATAGGGGAAGGAGGAAAGAGGTTGGAGTGAGTGAGAAGGAGGAGAACCTTGGGTGGGGGTTCCTAGCCAGTTCAGCACATCTGGAATATATGAGGCTTTGAGGTATGCAGTAATGCAGAAAGGCATTCTGAAACTCACAAAGAGACCTTTAGTCCGGGCTGTTTTTTTTCCTCCAAAAACCAGTAGCTCAGTACTTGGGACAATATTCAAAAGAGACACAGACTATATTCCTTTTTATGAGGCATTTGTTGTGAGGTTTTAAAGCTGGCCTTGGGCACGTACCAATTGGGTTGGATTCAGCTTGTGCTCTAGTAAACAGTTAGTCCAGACACTCACTGTAGTCCACAGGACAAAATACATCATGCTAGAGTCCCATTGCCATCTGTGTCTTGTCATCTGAAGCATATAGCTCTGCCACATTAGTTTCTCACAGTTCCCATGATAGATGAAAGCCACTCCGATTTGTGGCAGATTGTTTTTTTAAAGAATCAAAAAAAGGCAACATTCTGGTCTCGTTCCATTTGCCATCGGGCTGCTGGCAGGAGATTAACGCTCTGGACAATTTGAAGTTATGATGTGTGGTATCAAATATGTGTTACTATCTGGAACCATTAATGGCTTGAGTCCTTTTCATCACTCTCTGGTAGCAGATCGGCACAACATCAGATGATGTAAGCCCTATGGCTCAGTCTGAAGAGAGCTTGGTTTCCTACCCAATGTGTTGTTTTTCAGGTAATTTGAGAGAGCAGTAAGGATGGGCCTTCTCAGTTTAGTCCCGTGCGTTTAAGTTAAGGGGGGGGGGGGGTAGCACAGGGTAAAG
>JAODLI010025510.1:0-13491 GCA_027575585.1 Percopsis omiscomaycus | reverse complement strand
CCAAAAAAAAAAAATATAAATCCCCCCCCCCCCCCCCCCCCCGGTGACGTCGTTTCAGGCCTCAGCAACATCATCGGCGTGATCGTGTACATCTCGGCGGCGCTCAGCGACATCTCCCCCAAGAAGGACGAGGACAAGAAGTGGCACTACTCGTACGGCTGGTCCTTCTACTTCGGCGGCCTGTCCTTCATCCTGGCGGAGATGGTGGGCGTGCTGGCCGTCAACATCTACATCGAGAAGAACAAGGAGCTGCGCTGCCGCTCGCGCGCCGACCTCTTCAGGAGCACCACCCACGCCGTGCTGCGGCTGCCCAGCTACCGCTTCCGCCGGCGCTCGCGCTCCAGCTCGCGCTCCACCGACCCGCCGCGCTCGCACGAGAACTCGCCCGTCGGCGCCTCCAAAACCTTCGCCCTGCCGCCGTCGGCCCCGCCCTTCTCCGTGGCGACGCTGCCCAACCCGCACCACGCCGGCGCCGCTGGCGGAGGAGGAGGAGGAGGAGGAGGAGGAGGAGGAGGAGGTGCGGCCGGCGGGGGGGGAGACATCTCCATGTACACCCTGTCCCGGGACTCCAAGCTGGGGAGCCTGGGCGGCGGAGCGCCCCCGCTGTACGGCACGGTGGACCGCGCCACCCTCTACCAGCTCCACAACCACTTCCCCAAAGACGGCGGCGGGGGGGGGGTGATGAGCAGCGGGACCCTCCCCTCCCTCTCCAAGTCCAACCTGGCGGCCGCGGCCGCGCAGAACGCGGCGCCGCTCAACACCTCGTCCACGGGGACCCCGCCCCCGCAGCAGGTCCCCATCTCCACGGCGACCATGGAGAGGGACAGGGGGACCATGGGAACCCTGGACCGGCTGGGCGGGAAACGCGACAGGGACACCAACTCCGACACGCTGAACAGGAAAACCACGCCGGTATAGGGGAAAAGATCTGAGAGAGAGGGGGAGAGAGAGAGAGGGAGAGGGAGAGAGAGAGACAGAGAGAGCGGGAGAGGGGGAGGGGGAGAGAGAGAGCGCTGGTCGAGATAGAGAAGTGGAAGAGAGCTAAAGAATTAGAACTGTTACACTGAAAGCTAGCAGGGGGGTATTTAAATCGAAAGTGTGACCAACAAACAAATGAGAGCGGAGAATTAGGGCTGAAAATGTCTGGGGAACATTTAGACGGTAACTTGGTTGTCCTTGAGCCTACAATATCTTGCTGCCATACACACCCATACTAATATCACAAACAGTCACAAAACACCTAACTGTATGTAGAAGTCCATGACAGCTGCCTTAAAAAAACGGCCATGACCTCAGACCTCAGTTTGCTAGCTCCCATGGCATAGTGGTAGGTTTAGAAGGCGGGTGATATTTTTTAAACTTTTATTTCGACACGTCGTGATTTGAGCTTCGCTTCGCCTCATGCTACATATAGCGTACCTGGGCCACTGTGCAGCTCTACAGGACTGGTTGTGGTGAAGCTCAATAGGTAAAACACTGGGGTCTCCTCAAGGTGTATTGTTGAGGAAGGGGGGGGGGGAGCTTACGTCTTTGGTTCCTGCTGAGCCTTTTTCAAAAGGTCTCTGATTTACTGCTGGTCTTAAGCTTGGGTTTAAGCTTTCAAGGAAGGCAACGCTGTGTGACAGCATATACAGTAAATAAATACATAGTTATTACCCATAACAGCTGGAAATTTGTGTATACATTTGACCATAAAAAAAAATGGCCACGATAAAGAGTAGATTATGCCTGAAGCGGTTTACTTACTTTATCATTTTTCCCAGATGAGCACAAACGCATGCAGCCAACCAGAAAACCATCTCGACAACCAGTAGTAGTTGATATTTTAACTCTTAGAACTCATAAATACTTACCTTATTTACAGGCTTTCTTAGCACTACACTACACTCTCCTCTCTACTATTCCAATGCTGCAGCATGGAGAGGGATAGGACCGCTATGAAACGACCTACTTTTTAAAATTACAATCTATGAACCTATTAGTGGGCATTGTCCACAACCTCAAACACAAATAGCCATACTCTTAATGCCTTCCACTGCTCTTAGTTAAATGTATCTTAGACACTGCCACAATGTCCATTTGAACAAGTTATCTATTCGCATTGAAGTGAAGATAACTTTTTTTGCCAATTTTTAAAGGCTAACAACTAGAAAATTGACTTTTGATCCCAGTTATGAATTGTATGGATAAAATATGATCTGAAATACTTGGTTACATTTGGTAAATAACTTGCTGAATTGGTCCGTAGTGTATGTGAATGATTTATGGTGTGTGTCTAGGTTTGTATGACTGAATATGATGTATATTATATACAAAAGGCAAAATGACAGCTTCTGTAGAGCGTTACTGCAAAGGGCTGTAACCATAGGCAACAGGGGTCAATTCGAGTTACACTCAGGTGATGGACTTTTCTGTTGAATTTAAAGAAAGAAAAATGTGAAATAAAAAGTAATGATGGGTGTTTGAATACCAAATAAGGAGTTTCAGTCAAAAAATATATAGCCACAAAAAAAACAAAAACAAACAAAACAACAAACAAAAAAATATAGTATATATCAATAAAAAAGACGATCTGTTTACAAAATTGTCTACATTCAGTAAAGTAGTAGTATTGCCATAATGCACATTAAGCACACACAGTTCAAGATCTTTTGGATTTAAAAATTAAACATGAAAATAATACCTAATGTTCAATGCACTTTCTGGTTCTATTGCGTTCCAAAATGAATAAAGCCTGATCCTGGTTATAAAGAGTTGTATAAGGAGGGAAAGTGAATGAAAGAGAACAAAATAGCATTGTATTCCTCTTTCCCACCTTACAGCTATAACTACATACTGTTCCAGTGACTAGAATAATAAATGTATTATTGACAATATTATTGAATATACTACTGAACCATTCACTTTGACAAAAGCACATAATGTCTGTAAATGGTAATCTTAGGTTTGTCTCTTCACTCTGAGTGAGTGATTATCATCTCCACGTTACGAGATTGTATAACTCCTTGAGTATTATTATAAAGTTACTGGTGTTTTTATGATCGTAATTGCAGGGTATTTGTACATTTTGAAATGTTTTTTTTTTTTTAATTCCTTTCAAGTGTAGAGTTATCAATTTGTTTTGTTTTTCTTGCTTTTTTTAGTTACACTGATGTTACTGGTGTCATGTGAACAGCATGTGCCCAACTGTGAGAGGGTGATAACGTGTAAAATCCCTACCTATCATCGCACTATTGACCTTCATTTAATTTTCTAATACATCTTGAGCATCTTCACTGGAGAAGTTTGGGGGTAAAGTGCCTTGCTCAAGGGCACCAGTTTTTGAGGAAGGGAGTAGGGAGCATTCTGAAAGATGCCGGCCCTGTAATGGGGGCTTGCCGTACCTTTGCATTCTGGGTAATACAGGTAAAAGGATAACAATGGCAGGTCAATGGCCCGAAGATGATTTCTAAATCCCGCAGAAATTGTCTTCAGAAAATCTGTAACGAATCTGTACTGAAATAATTGACCTCCGATTTATTGGAAAATCACCTGCTCAATATAATAATAATAATAATGATAATGATAATAATAATAATAATAATAATAGCTGCATTTTTCTTCAGTAAGATACAACACATCAGTATTAAATGAATAAAGGGTTCTCGTAACTCCTCCCCTGTTCTCTTTATAATAATAATGAAGTATGAAGGTATAGTTAAGGTAAGAATAATGATATGTAGACCTATGTGTTTAAAACACTTGCGCCCCATCTTTCGCCATTCACGTCACCGCCGCCATTGGCTAATCATACGACGGCTGTACCTCGTATTGCTTTAGAATGGGGCCCAGGACATGTTTTTGAGGGTTAGTGATTGTTATGTGGTCGGCTCCTTGTATTGTCCGGAGCCCCTGCAGTTAGCTGTTAGCTCCTATTTTTATCTTCTGTAGAGTGCCACTGCAAAGGGCTGTAACCATGGGCAACAGGGGTTAGTTCGAGTTCAGGTGATGGACTTTTCTGTTGGATTTAAATAAAGAAAAAATGTGAATTAAAATAGTAGTAGTGGGTGTTTGGATACCAAATAACTGAGGACTTTCAGTCAAAAAATATCTAGCCACAAAAAAACAACAAAACAAAAAAAAAAATATATATATAAAAAAAAAAATCTGTTTACAAAATTGTCTACATACACTAAAGTAGAAGTATTGTCATAAGCACATTAAGCACACACAGTTCTGAGTGGTCTCAAGATGTTTACCTATAATAGCTTTTGCCTTTTTTAAACATGAAAATAAAAGTTAATCTTTATTGCACTTTCTGATTCTATTGCAGTCCAAAATAAATATGGCCTGACCCTGGTTATAAAGAGTTGTATAAGGAGCAAAAGTGAATGACAGAGGAGACAATCCTTTTACCCGTATTCCCCAAGATGGAGCCCCTGTGATGCCAGTGGCACTTTGGTCGGCTATTGTTTCTCATTGTTATTCATCCCGTCTAGTTTTTACCACACAAATGTGCAATTGTACGCAGTGACCTTCAATATCATTACCAACGTAGCCTAATAATCTGTGTTTTTTAATGTTCTCACTAGTGTATAACTGTAGACGATAGATAGAATTTATAATAATCTATTTATTTCCGTGGTGGTACGTGTAGATCTTCTTAATGTTATTATTGTTTCTATACACATCATGTATCTTTGGGCTACAGGCTTCTTGCCTACCTGTGATTTACTGTCTGTGCAGTATTGGGACTGTGAGCTAAAAGTGTCCCTCTTTTTGCTGTTGTGGGTGGTTTAAAGGGACATTCCTCGATTTGTGTTCAGTGGTTGGAAACCAGCAGTGCATAAAAACATTGTTGTTTTTGATTAAAGCTGGCGCGCTCACACCATTCTATGCCCCGCTATGACCGCAGGTTCGTGCGCACTTGTGTTTCAAGCATAAAGAGTGAGCTGGGGCAGAAATTCAGGGTTCTCGGGGTGCTATGACACAATCGAGGAGTTTGACTTTAACAATCAGAATATATGAAAATAAAAGTATTTACTTTATAGTGTATTCCGACGTAAGTAAACATCAGAAAAAGGAAAATAGCTTAAGCTTGTTGTCCCAATACTACTCACAGGATCTTTTTGTTACACTAATATATTTCTACTAAGAAGACAAATACATGTAAAGGACATTAAGAATTGTGGAAGCAATACAATATACTGATCCTCCCCGGAAAAAAAGACAAAAAAATATATGATATACAGTATAGACATATATTCAATAAAGTTATATATGAAAGTCAGCTGTTTCATTTGCTTTATTGAGTTTTAAGAGCTTTCTTGACATTAGCCTAAACTGTAAGACTAGGCTAATGTCTTACAAAAACAAATACAGTGCCTCCTAGCAGGTTTATAGATTTATTTTCCCATAAATATGCGAAATAAATATTTCCCATATATGTAGGCAAATAAGGCCATTTGACTACAAAATAAGGCACATAAAAAGCAGAAACACGCAGCTATTATACATTATGTAAGCAATTATCCCTGCAATGTCTTCAAAGCGGACAGTAGCTCTCTTTTGTGGGTCTTCATTTTCATTACACAGGCCTCATTGGAAGCCTCTCCACTGTCCTTGAGTAGTTACGGAAATCCCTTATTTAGGCTGCGTTCACACGTAACATTTTTTGATGAAAAACGCTGGCATGGGCGCTTTTTCATGTAGAAAAAAATGCTGACGTTTGAGCGTTTGCTCCAAAATGCTCATCAAAGAGAGCATCTTTGCCATAACAACAGCTACTGCAACATTTTAGCGATAACAGTTACAAAATGTTTCAGTAGGAGACAACGGGCTCTCTCTCTGGCTTTTGAAGCTGAAAAGGAGGTCGTCAGTTTTCCCAGACGTTTGTGGGTGCGTGACATTGTACTGTAGCTGTCAAGAAAGTGGTTGACATTGGGCATTTTTTTCTGAAAAAGATGCCCCTAGCCGCAGGAAAAAACTGCCTGTGGCGTTCAGTGCATTTTTGGAAAACACGGTCTACTCCATAGCCGACAGCTTCAAAAAAGAAGTTACTGTACGTGTGAACGCAGCCTTAGACGTTTCTTCAGCCGTTGTAACTGTCCGTGGGCGTTACCAAGGTGGATGCCAAGTGGCCAGACTTTCCTATGAGCCCTTTGGGTATAGTCAAAGAGCCATCAGAGCATGGGTGGATTATGAGATTAGCCCTTGGGCATGGAACGGACACGTAAATGCAGTAGGTAATCCACCCCTGCATCAGAGTACCATTTTCCCAAATGAGATCAAGGCCTGCATCATGGGCTGCTACAGCAGCTTCAGTCGTACAGTCACCTTTGTAAAAAAAAACACATCTGAAATGGATGCAGTACTCCAGAACTCTTCTCTTTATCCAAGCCATGAATTTGTTCACGACCACCAGCCAAGGTCTCGCAACCGTGAACATTAGCCGAGTCAAAAGAGGTTCCTCTGAGCAAGTCAAGCATCCCAGAGCTTCCCATCAGAGCCATCAAGGATCACACAATAACAACAACATCTATCGAGCAGGCAGCAGGGCCTGATGAAGCTTATTAACATGGACCAGAAATAGTGTTCCTGACGCAGAAAAGGGAATAGGTTAATGACAAGTAACCCTTCTGCCTCAAAGGCACCAGCATCAAAACAACACCCTTAACCCTCACTTTTAATTGGACAAGTAACTTTGGCATGGCTTGAGTATCTCAGAAAACTGCTAATCTCCTGAGATGTTCACGCACCAGTCTCTAGAGTTTACAAAGAATGGTGCGACAAAAAAAAAACTCCAGTGAGCAGCAGTTCTGTCTGTGAAAACGCCTTGTTGTTAACGGGATAGGTCAGAGGAGAATGACCAGACTGGTTCAGGCTGACAGGAAGGCGACAGTATCTCAAATAACCATGCGTTACAACATCGGTATGCAGAGTGGAGCATCTCTGAAAGCAAAACACGTACAACCTTGAAGTTGATAGGCTGCAGCCGCAGAAACCTACACTGGGTTCCACTCCTCCAGTGGCCACTTTATTAGGTGAAAGGTGCACCTAATATAGCCACTGAGTGTAGAAGAATGGTGAAAAGAACCAGTTCGTGCTTTGGTAAAATGTTCAACCACATGGTCACATGACCCACCACTAACTGGGTAAACAAATCCTGGCCACTGAAATCTGGCAACCCCAACCCAGGCCGAAATTCACTAGAAACAACGCAGCAAACAGGAGTTTGTAATTATGACACTATCAGCCTAAAAAGTCTGACTTATTTACAGCTGGGAGTAGCCACCAACACAGGGGAGGTATGACAGGCTTTAATCGCACTATGAATTCACACCAGAGGCTGTGTTTGTTTTAGACACCATGAAATGTGATTTTTTAATCAGTGGCCCTCTCTGTGGAATACTGATGCTGTCCCAGTGGTCACAGCTATCATTCTTCTCATCATAGCTAGCTCTCACGATTCTTCCTGCCAGGTAGGTGTGAATGATACATTTATCTGTAAATCTGTAAATGTATCCTGGGAAGCAAATAGAGACGCGGGAAGTGGGTGTGCTGGGGGTGTTGCAGCACCCCCTAGTTTTGACGAGCTATAACTGCAATGCAAAGTCGTTTATTTTAAAAAATTTCAATAAAAAAACTTGAGAGTAGCATTTTTTCAAGTCATCAAGTCATCTGTAAAACATGTTTATCAAAGGGTTAAAATCCACTCAGTTTATTCTTTTATTTAATTTTCGATAGGGGGTTAGCCTATCATTTCTCTTCTGTGGATGAGGCAAGTCCAACATAGATGTTCTGCCGTCTGCTTAAGGGAGACATATATATTTTCCTGTCGCCTAACATCATACAAGATTGAATTTAGAACAGTGATTAAATAGCGACCAACATCTTGAAACTGAGCTGAAGCTACCATCTCTGAATGGTTTGATGGTTGGCCTATTGCCCGTTTAAATGGTAGGCTACGGTCAAAGTTCTGGGTTAGTCTGGGATATAGCCTACACACAATTGGAATTTGAGAGTCAATTTATAGCGAACAAGGTTTTAAAACATTGTTTATGTTCTGGCCGGTGTGTTTTTTTTAGAATTATGCTGTAAGTAACGTGCTAGAGCTGTTTTTTGGTCAGGAAAACGACTAGAATGCACTATTTGAGTTTTGTGACTTGCAAAACTAAAAATGTTTGTGACATGCTCACCGGCTTCCTAACAGAATACATTCATGCAGGGGTGATGATTTAAACTCACAGATTCCCAAAAAATCCCTCCTTTAAATGTGTAACCCTAAACAACACACACTGACACACACACACACATAAAAACCATATGCAAACCATTTCTCTTTATTCACCCCCCGCCTCCACAGTGGTAAAACGATTACCCTGCTATATTTACAGTGTGGCAGGCAGAGAGTCAGGTGCCTGAAGGCAGTGACTCGTGTTACAACAGCATGTGTTCTGGGCCAGGTCAGGAGAGGTGTGTGTGTGTGAAAGGATTTGCAGGTACAGAGTGTGTAGGCCTACCTGCATGTGTGTGTGTGTCTGTGTGTGCATATATGTGTGGGCTTTATAAAGTCCCTTGGTCACTAAAATTAGTCTTAACCAATATGAACATGAATGTTGTGGTTTAGCAAAATTCTGTATTTATACTGGAATGCGTTGGAAATGTTTTCATTTCCTTGATTTATTTGTGAAGGTGGTTGATTTTCTTTATAGTGGAAGAGATAAAAGCGTCTGCTAAATGCTTAAATGTAAATGTAAAGAGAGAAATGCAATCAAATCTCTTTTCAGCACATGGCTTGTTTAGGTTTCAAATGATGTGTTCCCAAGGTTCTCCATGGAGTAAGACAGTGAAGTGTCTCCGACGCAGTGCCTTAACGTTGCATACATTATATTTATATGTTCATATCTCAAGCTTTTATTTTGTATCTTTACATTGCCTCTGCAGTTGTTTAATTATAGACCATAATCCTGCTAAGGAATGTGTTTGTGTGTGTGTACATGTGTATTTGCGCGAGTGTGTGCGAGCATGTGCAACTCGCGTCCAGGTTTGTGTTTCTTGGGCTACGTCAGTCCTATTGGCCACGGTCTAAATTTAGCACTGGAGCCCTCGGCAACAAGCAGACACTGACAGACGTCTCGCAGACGAGAGCCAGGAAGCGGGTCAGCATTGGGTCTGACGAGCGCTGCATAAGCCTGATAAGTGTTTGGGCCCTGACCTCTGATGCTGCATTCATTGGATCCAGGCAGACGGATCCAGGCGGACGGATCCAGGCGGACGGATCCAGGCGGACGGATCCAGGCGGATGGATCCCGGCGGACGGTCGACGGAAGACACCTCCTGGACGGCACCGGAAAAGCAAACAGTCCGACGGAATGGCGGGATGGCAAAACGAAACATGCATGTCGATATGCTGCTATGCTGATGTCCTATTGTTTATATAGACCGGAATAAAATATATGAAAGACAATTATTTTGTGTCTATTATTTAATTATTATTATTATTCTAGTGACGCGTGTAGGCCTATTGTAGCTACAAAATACATCTTTCTCTTAATATACTGTGATGTTTCAACCTCGGATCGTATAGCCTAATTCTGGGTGTTGTTCAAAAAGTGAAAATATTTTAAGTTTGGACGGCAATGCCTTCTACCGTTAGTGTTTCCGGTATTTTCTGAGGGCCTCACCTCATTTTACCGTCCTGCTCTCGTCCACTAAAATTATATGTGGTTTCCATTATACCGTCTGCCTGAATCCATGTGAATGCAGCATAAGGCAGGATGAGTGTGGTGTGTGTGTGTGTGGGGGGGGATTGGGGATTTAAAAAATCACACACAGTGAGTCTACACTTAAGCCCCACTCTTATTTCTTTGTCTGGCATGTCGTTGTTTCAAAAACAAATGCTTATTCTATTCCATCCAGGGGCTGTCATGTTTAATCTCACTGACATCCATTCGGAGCCGCTGTTTGTGTCAAAGCTGTACCAACAGATACTGAATATCAATGACCCCATTTCACACAAACCTAATTAAAACCAGATTTCTCGACAGCTGGATCGTCTTCAAAGTCGAGGGGCACCGGAGAGGCACGCGTGCTCACACACAAAATCTTGATTTGTAAGTTTCGACAAATGTTTCTCCGTGGCTTTGGAAAAGACAGCAGCCGAGCACCTGAAGTGCAAATGTGTTGAGAGGCTAGTTGAAGGTCGTACAGTGATAAGTATTTCTTTAAAGGTTCAACATGCAGTCCTGCTCTATTTTTAATGATTTTTGCTGATGTTTTTCATCTTACACTTAATTCCCTCTTGTACAGCCATTTTCAGTTTAAGATCAATTATTGACAAAGCCGGTGTGGTAATTGTATGTGGTGTATTCAGCGTTTGCTGCTTTAATAAGTAACAAGTTGGAATGCTGGTCATTTTTACCAAACCACCTATTTATGCTGTGCATAACTTTGTATCTAAAATAATGTTTGATTTGATAAACGAAAATTTATCCCAAGCGACTTACATGGTGCTATTACATGGAGCAGGCAGGGGCTAGGCATCTTGCTCAAGGATGCTTATAGGTAGGACATATTTGGGGCTTGAACCCACAACCCTTCTGGCTGGGAGTCCAACACCTAGACTATCCTGCTCCCAGAGCACTATATTATCTGGCCCACCTGCCCATGCATGTGTTTCTTCAAAATTAATTGCATGTAATAAGAAATTGTCTCACATTTTTCAGGTTTGTCTTTAATTCAAATTCTACTTCAAATCAGACACACACACGCAGTATAGATGGGCAGAGTATAGATAATGTGATGAGAGAAAAATAACTTAAGAACAATTCACATTTAGTATTCATTTTGGTAATAAAACTATTTCATTCATAATAATTTTAGTTCAAAAATGACACAGACAAGCGTTTAGCACTAGCATGAATGGGTATACCATTGCATCATCTGTATGCTGTTAGAGCACCTAACATCCAGTCATACACCTACAGTGTACGCTTTCCACTAACCCGTTTTCTATAATATTGTAATAATCATTAAACTATGAGATGCATTAAACTATTAGAAATACACAGACAAAATTGCATTGCCTAAAATTGTAGATGCATGAGGCAAACATTCATGATTTAATTTGTTTGGGACAGTGATAAACATAACTCTCCTCTATTGCAGATGTTTATGACAACTAACTTATTCATAGCCAGTGTTAGGCTATATCTTATGGCCATTTTGGCAAGCACAGGAAATTAAATATAGCAGGGGAAGGTAATGAAAATAACATCACACACAATACATAGTTGCTATAAATATTCTGAAATGCATTAAACACAGTTCCATGAAATACATAAATTGATTACTTCAGCTGAAGAAACATCTCAGCTTGCATGCTCTTTGTTAACTGTACATTTTTCTAAATCACCTGAAAATAATAAATACAGATATACTTCCTTAAATATTGAGAATCAAATTATAATTTTTATTTTGTTTCTATAAATGATTTTGTAAAAATATTCTCAGTCTGTTTTTCCATCTACTTATATGGAAATTATTGAGTTACCGCTGGGTGCTAGCAAAGACTATTCCTACACCAATTAGAGCTTTATCTACTACGTTATTCATATTTGAAATTATTTTACCACAGTATTTACAGTATATTGTGGTCTCTAGAAAGGAAGCTACACTAACCAAAACAAAGTAGCTAGCAGCAGCTATTTATTTTCTGAACTGTTTCAATGAATTCACAGTTAACTGACGCCAAGCCTTCCGTTAGAACTGATAGGACGATTTCACAGCATTGAGATTAGTAATGGAAGCAATATGGGAAATGTTGCTTTATTATAGCCCTTTTTGCCTTAACTTCCATGTGTGTGGGTATTAGCTACTTGTGAGTGAATTGAGCAAACAATTAACCACTGAGTCGGCTCAATGAGTTTGCAAATAGTCCTTCCACACTCATTTGCCATTGTATTTATAGCTAGGCTACTAATGTATATTCAGGCATACGTGAGGACATCTATTGTTGCTTAAGGTCCTTCCACTTGTAGCTTAGAGCAGCAAAAGCATACAAGTGTATTTAACTTGTTAACTAAGTGTTTCACTAGTATGGGTAAAGTTATGTACACATTATCTTTTAAAGAGGAAATGGGGGCAGGGGCTATAGCAGGTCGTCTGGCAATTGAAAAGTCGCTGGTTCGATCTCCGCTTCCTCCTGGTTGAGGTGTCCCTGGACAAGACACCTACAGGAATCCTGCTGTAACCCTAACTGCTCCCAATGTTTTGGGTGGCACCTTGTATGGCTGACACCACCATCGGTGGGTGAATGTGAGGCGGTCGTGTACAGCGCTTTGACTGGCCGGTGAGTTATAAAAGAGCTGTATAAATTCAGTCCATTTACCAAAGTATGCAATTTTACTAAATTGGGAAGGTACAGGTTGTTTGTTGCTAAGTTAGCATACTGAGCATAGTAGCCTACCAAGTTGGTAAGAAAAAGATAACATTAACAACCTGACAGGGTTGCGACACACTTTCATACCCTCCCAAAACAATTAACAACTCAATAAAGTGCAGTACCGCCTCCGAGACACTAGCTGCTGCCGTGGGGGATACACCTTTTCCAGGGGCTGTAGGGCAGCGCTAGCAACAGGAAGAGGATCCCGCCTACAATCACGACTGCCCCGGCACAGCCCATGCAGGACAGGGACCAGGCCAGCTCGTGGTGCAGGGGCACACCGTGGTCGCTGGCTAGGAAGGCCAGAACAGACTGGTGGAAGACCACCAGAGACAGAAGCACCAGAACACCTGAGAGGGCAGGTACAGGACAAAAAGACAGAGGTCAAGAGAGCAAGAATCGAAGGAATGTATTTAGGAAATAGTGAGGGAAGGGAGCATTTCATAGAAACAGGACTAAGAGAGACTAGTACTGTTGTACTTACAGGGACACACCGTACAGCAACGCTTATAACTGTTATATCATATTTTTACAGCAAATACTCATGGTGAAATTGTAATAGGCCCACAGTGCAATATGAATTCTCATTACCATCACAAGTCACTGTATGAGTCTCCTTTATATGTATAAATATATGTATATGTATATAGAGCCAGCTAGCATGCACACTCTATGTAGTTAGGTTTACCGTGTTTTTTCCATGAGAAACGACATTTCATTCAGTTGTATGCAAGAAATTGTATGGAAATGAATGACAATAATGTTAATCTAATCTAATCTAATCTAATCTAACGTCGGTTGGCAGCGAGGAGGAGGCGAGCTGGCAAGGAAGAATTGAACAAAATGGAAAATGTGAGAAAATGTTTTAACATCAAGGAATGTAGCCTACTTTAAAGGACCAGTGTGTAATATTTAAGAGGCTCTAGTGACAGAAATGCAATATAAGATCCACAACTATGTTGCCAGTGGTGTACAAAGACCTTATATAATAAACCATAATATTGTTATTACCTTTGAATGAGCCATTTCTATCTACATTGAGGGTGCATCCCCTCTTATGGACGTCG
>JAODLI010025492.1:0-20908 GCA_027575585.1 Percopsis omiscomaycus | reverse complement strand
TAAAGGGGCAGGACTTGGAGGATTCAGTCGCCATGGTGATAGATGATAATCCAAGGCACGCTCAGATGGTGTTTCCACTCTCATCCACACATGGACCGACGGGGGCACAAAAGCAAGCAGGGGCTGCTTGCTTAGCTGGAACTCCAGAGAATAGTGAGGCTTAAAAGACTGTTCTAAGTCTATAGAACTAGTGCCAACAAACATGTCGTCTCCATCTGTAAAATTTAAGAAGTTACAGCTACGGAGGAGACAGACACGATTCAAAAGTGAATAAGATCACAGTAGACTGACAACACTGTACAGATGCCACAGCCCGTGAAGCATAGTGTTTAGCACATGCATCCTATGTAAAGCTCTGAGGCGATGAGACAAATAACAGATTGGGTCTCCTTTAGTGAGAGACGCTGAGCCGGATGTGTGTCTGTTTACATGACTGAATCCCTTCCGACGCGTGTACCTGGGTGTATCATACATGACCATGATTCCTGCAAATCAGAATGTGTGTATGTTGGTGTATGTTCCTCAATGTGCCCTTGCCGTGTCCATAAATATTTAGAGCCCCTCGGTTTTCCATCAGAATTTCAGACCAAACACGCCAGAAGACCGAGATCCCCACCGCATCCTAATTCAGTCTGACCCACCCATGCAGAACCATGCCTATGATACTGGGACAGAGACAGCCTCTTCCCCAATCTCCAGTCTTCAATTCACATTCACTACTGTTCCCAGCAATTCAACTAATGATAACAGATAGGGTCTAGACAGCAGGGTTATACAGTATGTGTGCCAGGCTGAGCTTTTGTTCAACACAGGAAAATATATTTACAGCGTGTGATAAATACAACACAGCTTTTAGCATTTTAATACGCTATAAAATGTCCAAGGTGCAAATCACAGTGTGTGTGTCTTGTACAGTGCTGAACAAATACTTTATACTTTCTGAAATAAAAAAGGTTATTGTTTACTTCACTATATTTAAAAAAATAAATATATAAATATATATATAAATAAATCAAATTAGCCTAAAGAAAAAGTGACAAGCCATGCAATCACTTGTGACCATGTTAGCTGGAGATGTATTCTTGGGCTAGTGGCTAGGCTAGTCGGCTAGCACAGAGCTACATATCAATCAATATACTGCCATTTTAGTGTGTTATTAATCCCATATTGTAATATTACGCTCCTTATTATATTATGATTAAATCGTTTTTGTTCCTGCTACCAACCAGCACATTTACTTTGAATGCATTTATTAACATAAAACCACTTTTGATACTGAAGTACACTACCTTAAGGAAATGGCATCTTTCATTTTATTAAAGCGTGTGTGCTTGTGTATGCCTGTTTTTATGCCTGTGTTAATTTACAGGGAGAAGAGTATTATTGAGGGAAGTAGCAGTTGTGCAGTCCACAGTGAAGTAAGGCTTGTTGGGCTTGAATGTCCGGTTTTTATATAAATACAGGTTGATTCAGTGGCACTAGTGTCACAATCATCCCAGGGAAGCCAGGTAAGCATCTATAATTACAGAGCATACAGTGTGGTACTCTACTCACACGCAAAGGCGCACACAAAAACACGCTTGCACAATCAGAAAGCAACACAGCCACACACACACACGCAAATAGACACACCAAAACACAGTTTGAGCAGTTGGCAAATTGAAAACAAATTTCCGCCCAATTTGTACACAATGAAACAGCAGCCGCAGTACTCTGGCCAAATGAGAGCGCACAAAGCCAGGATCAATCTTCACTCTAATCCTATTGTGTTTCCATGTACCTGCTTACAGTGACCGAGCCTTGTATTCCTATTTCCACTTCATCCTCTCTCTATTATTAAACACCTGCTAGAACAAGCACATTCACCTGAAAAGAAAGCACCCCGGGCTATTAGGCCATTGCCCTGAGGAGAGTTATTTGTTGAGTTGCATGGACGTCCTTCTGCAAGAGTAACTGTGCGAAAGCCGGGTAACCTGAGCCCTTTAGTTATTTTGTTACGGTCCTGTAGATACACAACAGCCATCTGGGCTTCTGTAACTGCCGAAGCAATTATTCATTCTCAATAGGCCTACTACCTTTTTCGTAATGCATGTTAGCTTTCCATGTTATTACAGATTTAGCAATTGCTAACATGCATTTATCAATACTGAGTTCACTTTTTCCAATTGTATTTACAAACATGCAGCTTGGCACAACAGTTAATTTCATGTCCAAAATGCAAAACCTGCATTAGTTTTCTCCTAAAAAGAACTATTTGTCAACATAATTACAATTACAATTATCCAACTACATGATGCTATTTCATGGAGCAGGTAGGAGTTAGGCATCTTGCTCATGGATGCTTACAGGTAGGTCTTTTTGCATTTGTTTATTTGTCAATTATTGTTGCTAATAACACTGATGTCTCATTTGATTATTTGATGTATCTCAGTCCCTGACACCTCTTCACAGTATAAATTACTTATTATCTATAGGATCATGCAAGTCATAGAAAAAAGTGTGGTCTGTTTTTTGCAACTGAGTAACCTGTACCCTTTATTCTTACACAGCTCAAAAAAATTAAGGGAACACATAATCCTCACAGTATGACACCAAGTCAATTAAACATCAGGGATATAAATCTGTCAGTTAGGACGCATAAGCGATTGTGAATCAATGTCACATGTTTTGGTGCAAATGAAAGTGACAACAGGTGCACTGGAGAGGCAACAGAGAGACAAGCCCCAAAATGGAATGGTTTTGCAGGTGGTGGCCGCAGACAATTGCTCTCTCCTTATCCTCCCTGACTGATTCTTCTCTAGTTTTGCGCTTTGCTAGTGTCTCACAGCCCAGCACCGCGCAGCTCAATTGGCATTCGCTAGAGAACACCAGAATTGGCAGGTCCACTTCCCTTAATATTTTTGAGCAGTGTATATTGTATTGATGTAGCAAATTGTGGTCTACTTGAATTTTGTATAGGTATCAGGTACAGAGTTTTGGTGATGGTAGAGTTCAAATGAGAAAATAATTCATGAATTTTGAAAGATGTAGTCTAGTCACTGAATGCAATTGCTACTACCATAAGTTGATTCCAGCCTACCCTCACCTAAGTGAATATGGCTCAGATTATTGTTAGGCTGCCTCATCCAAGCAGGAAAGCTGAAAACCTAAAAAGCGGTCTACCAAAGATGCAGCGGAAACTCTTCATCAGCTTCAGCAGCACCCATTGACAAACAAAGGTATTAATAAGTAAACATTAAGTAACAGCTCTGTGAACTCCATCTTCATCCGTGCTATCTGCCAGTTTTCTTGCCCAGTGGTATCAAGCCTATTTCTCACTACACTGCCCTGGTCTCTCAAGTGCTATTGGAGTGTTTCTCCATGTGTTGCAGCTGCCTGCCAGAGGTGGGTCGGGCACAGCTTGGCGAAGCAGGTGCCGCGCCCAACCAATGTGTCAGTCCTGATAATGCTGCGATGGGCAGAGCTGAGCCACAACTCGGCAGTGGTGCCAATGCCTCGGCTCGCTGATGCCTCCTGCTTGCGCCCTGTCACCTGATCGCTGCTTCACCTCCTTGTTCTGTCGTGTTTCCCTCTGAGATGTCTTCCTGCTAATGAGGGACAAGGGGGAGGGCGGAAAGGAGGGAAAAGGGGGGAGCCTTCAGAGACGGAAAACATTTTTTTTCTCTTCTTTACAAAAAGAAGAAAAAAAAGGACTGTCATGGACTCACTGTTTATCGATGCTAAACTTTGACCCGAATTAATGTCCAGAAGTCCGGAATAGACACGCTGTTCTGTGTCACCGATTTAGTTTGACTTCCCTCGGCTTCAGGGCTGTGCACCAATTTGTTATATGGATGCAGGATTTGACATGTTTCGCCCCCGCATTGACATAGAAGTGAAGGTGCTAAGTGGAATTAGGCTTACATAGAAGCAGGATGGGGGATTCTTCCCCTGTTGGCAAAGTCCCATGCAAAGCCCATATTCTTATAGTTAAACTACATTTAAATTTGTTTCCTGCTTAAACTTTGATATCATAAATGTGCCTTTATATCATCTTATTTGTTGCCAGACTGTAAATTGACAATGTAGACTGATGAGAGGCAGGTGAGAATGGTGAAAAAAGCTGCTAGTGTTAATTGTGTCCTACTGGTACATGAATGACAGATGTACAGGTTAAGAGACAATGCCTCACCAGACTGCAAATAGCTCATTAAAAGTTAAAACTGCACTTGGAGTTTAGAACTAACTCCCAAGGTAAATGCTCTTTCAGCACATCTATTTCCAGCACTTGACCCTAAACAGACATTCTATGCACTTAATTGACAGTAGGTTGGGGTTCAGTGTGTTTGCAAGAGCTGCAACACTTGAAAAGCACGTATGGCTGTTGATAGTGATACAGATCATAATTTTGCAAAGGTGTTTATTCAACCCTAAGTTTATTAAACTGATCAAACCCAGAAGTCGTCTCAAGACCCATTAGCTTCCCTCAGACACACTTTGAAAACCACTGTTGTAGACATTTGGCCACCCTGACACCATACTGTGAGTCTGCAGTTACACAAAGACTTGAGAGAATTCCTTTCAAGCTGCGTCTCCGACTGAGCAAAGAGAAAATAAGGAAATAGGAGAAATGTAACAGGATCAATGACGGCAAGGTTCAAGACAACAGGAAGGCAGGGAGAGGAAGTCACCGTGCTCCATAACATTAAGGGCTCATCAAGCCTGGGCTATTCCACACAGGATGTAGGGTATTTAGGTGCGGACATGAATGCAAACAACTTCAGGACCTGACCTTTCAGACCTCATTCATGACCCCAAGGACCGGGTCCTGTAGATGTCCAGCAGTAGGGGGGAACAACATTAGACATCAGGAACGGACACAGAGCAAAGGGGCCCTGCTGTGTAGCAACAGCACTCCAACTTTCCTCGAACACAATGAGAGCCTTTTATGAGCCATGCCCTGCTAATTTAGTCCATAACTGCCATGACAAAGTCACATAAAATATGTTACATACTGCTGCCCAATGAGTGCATGAGAGAGTGAGATTATGAGCGTCTGGGTGTGCGAGAACATTAAACATTTATACAAGGATAGTGTAGCTCTTTCCCAGACTATGAGAGGGCAATAACTGCAGACTGACACGATAGTAACTGTGTGGCACGTTAGCAGAAGCTAATGGCCAGTTGAATCTCTATTAATCACAAATTAAGCATGCTGTACACCTTTTTGATCCAGTTCATTGCATGCTTCAGCTCTTAGCATAGCCCTAATTTTCATATGCATAGTTCCTATTTCTGCTCATTTTAGAAACAGAAACTTTTAAAACTAGGAAAGCCATAGCAGACGTAATGCAATCAAATGTTAACAAGCGAGAGCTATTTTAAATAATTAACTTCAAAGATTTGTTCCTTTTGAATGAATCGAGACATCTCGAAAGGCATTTCTTTAAGTCCCTTGATGCATGAATTTTATATTGTTTCTGTTGGTGTCTGCGGGTCTCCTACGCAAGTTGCGTAGGGCCCCGCCTCCCCCTTGTGTCAAAGAGGGTGTCAATGTTTACAACTTCAGAGACGATGAAGCGGAACTATCCTTCTGATCACGAAAAGAGAAAAAAAAAAACAACAACAAAAAAACACCATGAGAGTGAGTTGCGGGAACAGCAATCAGGTGAATCAGGTGAATCAGGTGTTCTCTCCTCTCCAAGTTTGATGTCAGCAAATAGCAGTAACGTTACGTTGATGTGCTAGCTTGCAGTGCATCTCTCTCTAGTCTGAAGCCATGCTAGAGTGTGGACAGGGTGAGAGCAAGTGTTTAGGGACACGCACAGCATCCATCTTCAGGGACATTTGAGGGGCCGTACAGGCCATAATTCATGCTGGCCCTCTCACATACATACATTCTCCTCTCACATACACATATTTTCACTCTCACATTTATATATATATATATATATATTTCACTTACACATTCATACATTTTGCTCTCATATTCATACATTTTAACGTACACATTCATAAAATGTTTGCATTTAATATGATAAATAATATGTGTATGTATGAACAAAATGTATGTATGTGTGAGAGTATAGTGGAAACGGATGGAGTTAACAAATAAACGGAAGGCAGTACATTTATCGCGCTGTGATTGGCTGTGAAGCTCGAGCAGGGGCAGGGTCATGTTCAGGTCCCAGTCCGCATTGGAAGGGGAAGAAGAGATGCGAGTACTGCAGCAAGAAATATTTTGTATATAGTACACATTCGGCATCCCTGGGAAGAATGGCTCCCAGAGTCACAGTGTGCCTCCGCTTGAAAGACAGAGTGCAGCTTGAATGGATGAAGTGCACCCGGGCTCGCCGTTCCTCAGTCCATCCTTTACACTGTGATGGAATCGATAGACGCCGGCCAACCTGAGCGGGCGCTGACACTGCCAAAATACTGACTACCGTCATTTACTCTGACTGCTTCGTCTAATGGAGTCACAGCGATGTCAAATGGGAGGTTGTGGCAGCCTGCCTAAATAAACTGTCAAATATTAGCTGGCCCAAATGATCATTACAAGACCTGTAACCAGGCCTTTATTTCTATTTAATGCAACAGTGATGGTGTAAAGACGTGCTGCGGGGGCCGAATATTGGTCTTATATGTGGGTAAAGATCCTGCGATATTAAAAAGAGAGTGAATGGATTTCATTGAATTTCACTTTGACTTGTAGAATATGCAGTGGCATCTTTAATGTGAACTCATTTAAAAGGTGCTAAATTGGAGCCAAGGCTGAGCAAAATGTAAGAGATGGAGGTAGCGGAGTTCAACGGCTGCCACTACGGAATGAAGTTTAGATTAGACCTCTGGGGGTCATTGACCTTGGAGAGGGGCGGAGAATACAGATTTATCAATCTTTGATTATTACCATCTTTTCCCTGATCCAACGTTAATCACATTTCAATTCAACCCAGGAATATTCTCATTAGGTCAATCTCATTTCAGGTCAACTCAATCGTCTAAAAGGGCAAACAGGCCATTTTTCATTTTGCAATTCCAGTAGAACTCCATACTTCGGATCAAGCTTGTGCTAATAAAGGCTAGCAAGTGGGCCATAATTGCAAAGGACTAGCGTAAGAAAACCCTTGAAGCGTGGCAAAGGGGACAAGGAGAAAGCAAAGCGCTGCGTTACTGCCCTTCAGGTAAGTCACTGAAAGATCCTCCCTTTTTAACCATTACAGGCTCTTACAACATGATCAAATGTTAATCAGGTAAGCACCAGGATGATATCATCATAAATGCACGTTAATGTTCAGGTGTGTTTTGATATATATATACACATTATCTTTTTTTTTTTTTTTTTCTTTTTTTTTTAAGTAGAATAAGCTTCTTCTACTTGTCTCTAATGTAGCCAAGGTGAAGGAACAGTTTAAAAGCTGTGTTAAGAGCCTGAAGTTACACACCCACTCTCTCGCTAACATCAAATCTGTGAAGCAGCTCAAGCTAGGTCAAGCAGGATGGCCCACGTCCTGCTGGTTGATTGGATGGGATATTTTGTTTTCGCAGACAGGACTTATGCAGACGGTTTATAGTCTAGGCGGGGGGGGAAGGGGGGGGGGGGGGGTGATATTGGCCTGCTTTAAGGCCCAGCCCTCAAATGTGGAATTGAAAAGCTATAAAACGGACTGTAAAAAGGCAGTCAAGCAACGTGTTTAGCATCAACAGAGTAACATGGTAGACACCATGCTAACACCATGCTAACGCTAATTAATTAAAGGATATCATAGAGCCTGATGGTTCCCTGACAGTGGAATAAAATTAATGAATGATAAATGATATTAAAATGAAAAAAGGTGTGGAACGTGTGTTTGTCTGTGTCTGTGTGTGTGTGTGTGTGGGGGGGGGGGGGGGGATATAGATAGAGATAAAATGTGATATAGATACGTGCATAATATGTATATACATTATATATGTATTGTGGCACATATTGTCTGTACATATCTAGTTCTTCTTTACCTGTTTCAATGGCTAATCGTCAGTGACGATTATATTCCCCCCAGAATGCACTGCAGCCGACTGGCCTGCAGAGCTATGATTAACATTGGCCAACTTTTTAAAAACATGTCAATTCACTGCAAGGTTTGGAATAAATCAAGGATGGTGGATTGAGATATACTCCGCCGAATATTAGTACAGGGTCTGGGGACGGTGATGAATGCATCCGTAATCTGCTGACGCAGGGGGAAGGACGTCGATGATAATCTCTGCTATGGCAACCCGTGACAATCCTCCTCTATCACATAGGAGCTGGTGTGGTGCTGAAGTGTGAGACACACAGTTTAGGGACTGTGTGTGTGTTAATATGTGGTTGTACTACAGAAGAGGTAGAGTGGAAATGTCCATGTCATACACCCTGTAGATTATTGCATAACCAATAATAAAACATTTATAGGCTTTGAGGACACGTATGAATAAGACGGTAGGTAGCTCACTTTACTCGCAGTTGGAGTCTGCTAAATGTCAACAATGAGAAAAGACACAGATTTCGATTAGGGGGTGGCCACCGGTACACCGCACTACCAGCTTGCCTAGACAAGTACGCTGCAAGGGCACCAGGACTGGGCTCGCTTTGCTTATATTTCCTGCCGTCTGGGAAACAGAGAAAGAGAGATTAAGTGTTTGGCTCGCCGGGAGGGGAGAGCTGGCGGGGGGGGGGTCAATTACCTGAACACAATTACTGCGTCTAACAACCGCCATCCATCACGCGCGCCCTCCCTTAGTACCAAGGCAACCATCCCATCCACACATTTGGGTCGGCTTTCCCGACAGATCGACCAGACACTCTGTCATCCCGAAGAGGCCTCACCTTGCCCCAATTGAAAACCTGAGCAGCATTCCGAAGCAGCATTCCTAGGCAACTCCCACGCGCTCGCTTCTCCTCCGCCCCCTCTTCCCTCCCGATGGTCTCTCTTGTCAGCTAACCCCAGGTGTGAGTGACAGGCAGGGCGAAGGAGCGGTCAACAGGTCGGGCCCGCCAGGCACCAGGCAGAGAGCTATCTGCTGTAGAGAACGGCTGATGAGAGCTCCGAGACAAGTCTTGAGGTCTTGCCGCTGACCATAGGAACGGTTGGTACCGTGCAACACTCTCTCAAACCAAAAGAATATATAAATAAATAAATAAATAAATACAATTCAGATTTTCACTATCATTTCTTTAAAGCGTTATCATTAACAAGTCTTCACTGGCGAGTCCAGTCTCAAGTCATTTTAGGTGGAGTTCAAGCTGAGTCTGGGGTCTTTTTTTAACGAGGCTTAAGTGTAGCTCAGTTTGGTGAGTCTAGTGCCCATCTCTGCCTCAGAGTGACATCGTAACCATATCGTAACAATCTGAGAATGTAGCTGGATTATGTATTAGTGGATTTGAATATCAAGGCTTCCTTTGTGACTGATATATGTGCACACTGCAAGATGGGCCGTCAGGAATGTTGAAGATTTATTACATTTTAAAATTTTGTCAATTCAATATACTGATGACCAAATCAACCTTCCCTCCATTATATTGTAGTGGGGGGTTCTTATTGGAATATTTCAACCCGAAAGGAATGCCAAAAAAGAAAGAAACAGATAAATCCAAGAACAGGCTGTTTTGCGAGAGCCAACAAAACTCGAGCTGTAATAAAACATTGCGTTCCCCCTGGGTCGTATGGGCACAGGAGCTATGCTATTTTATGTAGGCGAATGGCCACTCCTGCAAAACTTGATTGAGATTAGATTGGAGGCAAAATTTGTTTTTAACCAACTCACAGAGCTCTCATTCTCATTTGTTTCTAGCTTTGCTCCAATCTCTCTCTAACACACACACACACACACACACACACACACACACACACACAAACATTGCAGAAGCACACATCCGCATTCACACGCACACATCCGCATTCACACTAGCACTCACGGCAGCTCATGTGGGGTCATGGGGAGAGAGCAGAAGCGTGTCTAGAATAGAGATGAGACCCAGGCAGACACAAGTGTAGCTCCTGAAGACAGGTGACTGGACTAGCGTGGCGACAGAGCAGGGCTATGTGGCTGCATGCCTAATGCAGGACCCTGTAGCACTTACCTTGAGGTTACTTGGGTACGCCGGGGGGTGCCCCAATTAATCATTACATCCCAGTGTGTGTGTGGTTCCAGTATGTATTTACCAATCCAGTTGCATTATGCCTGCCTTTGAGGATGCTGATGGTGTATACCGATAGTGGTCTGGAAGTCTGGCACTTATTAATTAACTTAATTCTATTCCGTTTCTTTACTTAAAATTAACACTCTCCAAACTCTTCATCTGTCTCTGACCCACTCTCCACTCAATATATTCATTCCCTACATGTTATTGCTCTATTACCCTCACACAATCAATGTATGTCATACACACACACACACACACACAGACACACAAGTGTGGATGTGGCATCAAATACAATGAGAGATGATAAACAAAAAAACACTTTCCTATCCAGTGTCTCTCTCTCTCTCAGTCTTACTTTCTGTGCCTTTGAGTTGCTACATTCCCTGACAACCCTCACATATACTTCAGTTCTCAAACTTCCTTGCTTCTCCTTACCCGCTTTCTCTTGGCAGCCCTGGCAGGCCAATTACCCAGCGAGAACATGAAGATCCTATCACAAAGCCACGCTATGCTCCAGTGTTCACAGCAGCCGCTATACAGGGATACAGCGTTCCTGGCATACCTGCCATCGCCTCAGGCGTGCAGTCGACGAAGTAGCGGTCGACCCACCTTTGATCGGCGTCAAGTCCAAATTCACCCACCCCTTTGGATTTCAGAGGACTTACAGGGCATTTTACTAATCACCTGAACTGAACACTGGCAGCTTGTTGCTTGTTAGCTAAATCTTGGTGACGGCTGGACCAGCCAGGAATGTGTTATCTGTCTCAAATACTGTACTAAGCAAACATTTACTCAGTTGCTTTTGTTCAGCTGGTTTCCATTATGATAGCCCAGCGGCACCAGCTCTCCTATTCACTGACCTGAGACAGTTGATAGAATGAGAAAATAGCAGTTAATGATCGCTAAAGTGACATAAGTGCTTGGCCCCAAATGACTCAATCGTCTACAAGCACTTGTTCTAGAAACAGTCTCCCTTGTCTATTCTTGGAACCCAAGCTCGGCAAATTCAATTCAATTCTTTCTGAGGCCAAACGACTTCATTGGGATGATTTGGTTGTAAAGGTCAACATTGAAGACCTGTAATGACCACAAGGCCCGGGTTTCTGACGGGCTGCCCGACAATGTTACAGTCACAAATGTCTGGAGTGGGGGGGGGGGGCTTTCCACCAACACTGGCCCACTAAAATCCATCGAGACTTGACAGTTCACCGCCTCCTGTAAAGGTCAAGCCCGAGGCTCCTCGCCTTCGTACCGGAGAGCTGTGTGCCAGTTCAGGGAGTTGAACCAGGGGTCAATATGAGAAGTGTGAAAGGCGTCGTGAGCAAACAGTAGTAGCAGCAGGAAGGGGGGAGATAGCACAGCTATCAAATGAGTAGAGAGTGCCAGATCACAGAAGGAAGCTGCTCACTCACAGCTATATAGGTCGACTGCCTCTATTCCGGGTCAGTGGACTACAGTGGGGCAAGAAGCCATAGTGCAGAAAGCAGCAAAGGGTGGTCCCTACAGTTGCCTAGTTGACTCGTGGTTAAGAAAGGAGAATAGGCATTTAAAGCCCAAAATACACCAACCTGATGGCAAACAGACAATAATATAGTTGTAATAGTAATATATTATTTAGTTTGAATTATTCATAGCTAAAAAAAAAAAAATACATCACAGAAAAGAGGGACAGAAGGAGAAAAAGGTAGATACAGAATGTCTTGATCTTCACAGTTATTAATATTAATAATGATTGCTTCACTTGTGTGTTGGCATGGCGCTGCTATAATGCAAAAGTGCTGTTATTGACCCAACGCAATTGTCATAAAAACAGGAACCAGGAGACCAAGGTGGATGCAAACTCGTTTTAATGCAGATACACAAGACTCAAACAAGCTAAGCTAACCATGGCTAGTGTCATTAGGTCTGACAAGAACAAGACTTTGCACCGGAGCAAGGGTTGTGAGGGATCTAAATACAGGAACTAATGAGAGGGCATGAACTAAAGATGAGGTGAGTATGGGGGAAAGGTAATCAATGAAACTCAGTGCTGGTGTGAACTAGAGGGATAACTAGGGCTATACACACTAGCACGGATACATTTGAAAACACAACTTTCTCTGTCCGTGTTGGACTTAGTGTGGACCGTCCACACTAACACAACATTTTCAATCACTGAAAAAATATCTTTTACAAAAAGCAAGTGGATATATCTAAAAATGCAGATATTCAGAAATGCCAGATCTCATTACAATTATCTTGTGCTTTGTTCCCTTCGCGACATGCTAGCGTAGCAGAGGTGAAGGAACTGCGTATGGCCCTGTTTAGCAAAGTGAGAATGCATAGTTCAGAGAGGCGTTTTTCCCTTGGGTTGGCCATTTCTGTGTGGATGCAGATTTTTTTTTTTTAAACGCTGTGAGAATGGTAGTATGGTTTGGTTGGCGTAACAGCTTTTTCAAATGTATCTGTGCTAGTGTGGCTAAAGCCCTAAACCTTTAGGGTGGAGCTAGGGGCATGACTGTGACGCAATAGCCGAGCCATTGACATTCACCTTTTTGTTCCTGCTATACACCTTGGAATATTTGTCCCTGAAAGCATGTGGTTGGGCTTAGAGTGTCTGATTTTGTTGGAAAACAGGGTAAGCTACTGGATTGGTGTATTTTGGGCTAAACTGGTGTGTAAATCTGAAAAGAAAAAAGGGGATACAGGACAAGAGGCTTTGATGCAAAGGTGAAGGCACTGAAATGAGGATTAGGGGAGACGTCAGGAGAATGGAAAACAAGAAAGGCAAGGAAGGTCTGAAGGATAGGAGACATGTCAGAGATGTTGGGTGTGATTGGTTGTCTGCCCCTGTGAAGACACCTGGGAGATATCTGAGGAGAACTGAAGGGTGACCTGAGGTCAAGTACAGTAAGTGTGGGAAAAAACAGAAGATAAGTTAGTTATCTTATCACAAACACAGTTGTTTGAGAATCATTTAACGGTATCAAAAAAATATTTCTATTTGACAGGAAATTTATATCCTCCTGTCAATATTATTATCCTCATTTAAATATGATTTCTTTAACTGCACTTGTGAGTATAGGTCTTTTCCCAAGCAGGACTTTCTGATTTAGGATTGACAGCATCCAATTTCATCCACAAGTTAATGCATTGAGTGTGTCAAAGTGTCCTTGAGCTACTTACACTAACGTTTCACTATATTTTTATTTGTTTGCCTTTTCCTCGCAATTTTACTGATGTCAAAGAGGCCGTGACAGGTGGTTGCTTTATCAACACATAAACTACACACAACAATGACACTGCCCTGCAGTCCGGGAGGTCTGAATTCTCTGTCCGTCTCCTGTGAAATACTCACATAAAATAGCAAATTGGCCATGAGGACTTTCCCAGACTTCAGACAGTAAATGAAAGAGACTGGAGTCGACTACATGTGAGCTTGTGAAAACCATGTTAACATCTGAAAAGTGTTGCAAATATGGTATACATTAGATTGTGTTTAGGAAACTAAAGCCCCCGCCCTCTATTCCTGCATGGCGGCATTCGTTCCACAGAGGCGAAGGTAAAAATACATCTATAGTAACCTAAACACTGTAAACATGCTAATTTGTACTAGTATGTGGAGTCAGAGTGAAGTCCATTTTTGCTAAGACAACAGTGTTTTGGACGCTGAGCTTTTGTATGATGGGAGGAGATGGTTGTGACCAGCAACACTGCTATATTTTGTGTCATAAAACAGATTACTTTTTAATCCCTTAGAGACTGCAAGATGGAGATGTGTTAAGTGAAACGGGCAGGTGGCTGAATGGCGTGATTGACAGCTGGAGTGTTGTCTTGTTGTAATAATCAACATAACCACAGCAGTGATAAAGTAAAGGATAGGGCCTTTAAAGAAAATTGGGAGCCCTATTTGACCTGGATTGAAAAGTGAATAAAATCAAATTAAGACAAACTACGTAGCAAATATCACAACTTTTTTTAGTTATCTGCACTTACAAAAGTGGTGATGAAAATTGAAACTCAAATAAAAAATTATGAATTATCAGGAACAAAATAAATTAAATGAAATGAATGAAATGAATGAAATGAATGAAATGAAAAGTCAGGTCAAATTCTAAAATAAAAGTTAGACCAAAAACAGTTTCTGGAAATCAATTGCCGATACAGAGCTTGCATCTGATGGTAAGTATGTGACAGACTTTATCTACAAGCACGCTTGCCCTTTGATTTATGACCCCATACCATACTCATAATCTCTGTGTTCCAAAACTGCCCCCACTTTAAACTCAGTTCCACTGTCCCAGCCTTTCGCATCCATATTTTGGTGCTGTCTCCCATCCTCTACCGGGCAAACAGAGGAGATTCATCATTATTAGAGCAGCGACAGGTCTATTACCTCCAGAGACTAAGAAAACAAGAAGAGAAGAAAATTTCCAATGGAGCTTTTCAGAAAACTGAGACAAGAAGTGGTCCAAATTGTTCACCTTTTTTCATAGATTGCTTTTGCCGTGATATAATTGGGCTAATGCTTTGTGTGTTGCCAGGGCTCGCCAAAGCCTATTCCATTTTTTATGTTTGCACTTGTGTCTCACATGTTTACTTCGTTTTTAAAGCGACACTTGAATTTAGGCAAGTTTCTAATTGCCCATATAACGTTGAGCATAACATTGACCTTATAGCTGCTAATTTCATCAAGCTGTGTGTTGTGTTTCTGCGAAATTGTCGTGACAAAGCATTTCATTGTTTTTAAAGATGAAAAAATATGATAAATAAACTGAACCTGAACTCATTTGCTACAGAGGACGACTTTTAAAGTGAATCTCGTGAAAGTGTAGCTCTGGTTGTTAGAAAAGACAATTTGTGAATTGCTCCTTCCTGCATTAATAAGGGACCCATTATAAGGGGGAGATTATAATACCAGAAATAACACTAGATGTGACAGCAGGGGGGGAGATAAAAAGATTTTGTTACCTTTGTTACCCTCAGAGTATATCATCATTTCTTCTATGTTTGAGAACATTCATCAGAAGTTTTAAGAAGTTTGCAAAGACTTTGCTATCTGGCTTTGGTACTGCAGACACTATGAGCAACCAATTTCAGAAAGCTGCTCAAGCACCGCGCCACCATTTCAGCGTACGTCCCAATAGCGAGGCGGTAGGTGGCACATCGGCGCACAAACAAGCATGCGTAAACGCCCTGCTGTGATAGGATCCAACATCTGCTCCTGACCAGGGGTGAGACACCCGAGCGCTGAGATGGCGGGCTGTGGGAGTCCATGTGAGAGATCTTGAGTGAGCGGGGGAATCTTTGCGTGTAATGTCCTATCTTTGGCCTAGCTAGGGATACGTGACGCACACCAGCGGGCTAGATAAAGGCGCAGGAGAGGGTGGTGTACCTTTAAATGGACAGTGAAGACGTTGAAATTCCAATGTTTTCTCCTGGAGCTATTAAAAAGGGGAAACTTATTTAACACTTTACTTATATTATTGTGTAATTTTTTCAGGTTTGAAGCAACCATTTTCACTCAATACTCTTTTTATATGATCAAATGCTATATTTATGTTTTTCTTTTCTATGCTTATATTTAAAAAATTGTGTAGTCCGGTAAAGGGGTCCTTGGGCTTTGAACGGAATGGTACAGAAGCCAAAAAGGTTTGAGAACCACTGCTCTAGATTAACCCAGGTAGAGAGAAGGTGGAGAGGCTGGACTGACTATGTAATGCAGCTGAAGGCAACAAACTACATGTGTTTTAGTTGTATAGTTATAATGAATGGTGGCAAATGCTTTTGTCTAAATGTGTATTTATTTTAAACAGGCACGGATAATATCAAACTCATCTAAATGACATATTGTAGGAAATCATCAGATCATCATGCAGCATGTTAAAATAAATTCACTAACCATTACAGCATTATAAAACAATAGTTCTGTCACTCTTTGTTAAAAATATCAGCCACATTGGAAAAGTGCTGTATTTTAAAATCAGCATTAAGTTAAAGGTTAAATGGGTGAACGCCGTATAAGAGAAGGCATGCAAATGGTACATCCCAACTGACTTTTGTGCTTTGCTGTTCTCAAAAGGGAAATACTTTATTTGGCTCAGGAAAATGTAGTGTTAAAATCTCATCAGCTGATAAAGGTTAAAAGACCTAATATTAGCATTTGCTATTAATAAACCTCTCATCTAGTTGATGAAATATAGATTACAATAGTCATTTTCTAAATGAGTGCCTGTCTTTTGTAATGAGCACATTTACAGTAGCTATTAGGCTGTGATAGGGCATGTCGTGTGTGTGTGTGTGTGTGTTTGTGTGTAGAGGGGTCTGCTCAGATAAATAGATTTTGACATCCAACAATCCAATGAACGCCCTCCTTATGGTTCCTGTCAAAGACATGTCCACTCTGCATTATGAAGTATGCGAGAGATGACATGCATGTGTGCGTGGATGGCTTGTCCGTGTATATGAGTGGGTGTGAAAATCCGAACATGCACGTTAGCCTCGCTAACTTTTTTAACAATGGTTTAAAGGAGAGAAAGAATATCAGACCCAATATTTCAGTGCAGCCACCGACAAATGGGGTGGTGTTTGTGAACCGATGCCTTCTATTATAGGCCTACAATTAATACAGAATATCAAAGAAAGAATTACAATAGGCCTACTAATTCTTTGAAATCTTATATTGTTTATTAACTGGTGACACAACAATAACAAAGGGATTCTCTGTCAGCCCCATCCTCTTCACTATTAATTGCGCTAACTGATTTCCATAACCAGTCGGCAGCACAGCAAATACATCTTCTCCATGGAGAAAAGTCTTCAATGCTGTTGTCTGTTCTTCTTTCAGTGACGTTATACACTGGATTTCTGAACTGTAGATTGCCACACTAACATTCTCAAGCGTCAAGTCATTGTAAATAGCGTGTAATGGTGAGGAATGGCAATCACCATACACCATATGTTGATGTCGTCATCTCAGAAAATTCTTCAGCTGACCCCTGATTGGTCGACAATTTTCATTACGGAATGGAGGGGTTCCAGACTGATATCTGCGGCGAAGTCAAACTGGAGCTTACTGCATGTAGTACCCAGTTCATATATATTATTAAAATTAACAATTTGGTCATTTAGCAGAAGTAGTGTAGCAGGCAGTGGTCTGGCTTACAGCCTATAAAGCTAGCACAAAAATAAAAAGGTAAAATAATTTCGTTTTGCATAATTAAGGAAGAGGTGTTCAAATGTACAGCACGCAACACACTGTAAATGTGCAACATATTAGATTAGAATGACTTTAATTCCCAAGTAACTAGGTTTTGTGGAAAGAGAGGATAACATAAATGCAGGTAGTCAGACAAAATAATGTAAAACACATAATTAACATTACCAAGTGCAACTGCTAAAAGTAATATCATCTGCTATACCACATAGATTCGGAGGACTTTAGGAAGCCAATAATGAGCCAAAAGGTATTACGAAGGGGTACTCGTGATTAAATAGGTATCCTTGTAAAGAGTCCAACATTGTCCCATGAGATGTCAACAGAGGATGCTAAATCTCCTTCCTGCGCTCTCGCACGGCAGAGGTGACAGCCAGAGTGGTGACTCGTCAGGGTTTTACCTAGCCTTAGCTTTAATCAATGCTGAGTGGTGCATTCAGTCCAAAGGGACAGATTCTGCCAACATGCAGACTGGAGGTAATGCGGTGAGGAGCAAACATCCTTGTATGTGGGTGGAATCAGTGATGCGTAGAGCAGGGCCACACAGGCAGTTTGGATGGCATCCAACAAACTCAAGAGGTGGTTTTAAATTCCAAATAATACAACACCTTTCCTTCAAAAACCATGTCATGTTTAAATGAGTAGCTTGAGATAGTCATTTGAATATAGACATGGTAATAACAGTTTTTAATGACACTGTATAATGAATTTTATTTAACACATTTTGAAATCAATAATTTCCCGGATCACTACATTTTTGGGCTTCTATGGCCAGTCCAGGAATAGAAACAGGGACACTGGCAGACGCACGGTGACATGGGCAGGGAGAGACTGGCAACGTGATGAATTGGGGTACCTGAGTGTATCAGTTTCCTGCCGCCAGTCATGAGTCATACAAATTACCTCCTGCAACAAATTAGTTCTGTTTATATGTCACACGCTGGAGTTATATCCATGTCCGTGTAACTGTTTTTGTGTTGTTGCTTGGGCTACTTGTTTTTCTGTCTCTCTGTCACCTGTTACAGCCAATTATTGGTAAGGGCCGAGCCTTTGCCAGGGGCCTGTCATTCTGCTGCTGTGCCAGGAAGACACAGAAACCCATTAATTAATGACGACTGCACACTGGGTAGAAAATGCTGAGAATGCTCCTGAATTTGAGAAAATTGGTGGCGTTATGCTGAGTCTGACTAAAGAAATTACCCGGTTGAATACTCCATCTAGTTTTGTCTGTGGGGGATGAGGTGACCTCATATGGAGGTTGTAAATGTGCATTGCATTCGCTGTTGTGAAATCATAGTGCTTGCATATGTATATGCCTTCCAGCAGTAAACGTGCCAGCAAGCTAAAGCGATCCATTTGTCTACTCGGTTATAGATGTCAACTTGTTGAGTCCCAGTTTATTGTTTCTCATTTGTTCTTGTCTCTGTACATTCTATACCTCATTCTTCAATTTGCTTCTTTTTGCCAGAAATTTTCTGTCCATTTTTCTCCTTTCCAGAGATAACTGCAGCGACAGGCCAACTAGAGGCGATCCTGATGTACACAATAACGATAATCCTCTTTTCCATAACTTTTTAAACTTTATTTACTGTGTTATGACAACAAACTGAATGCCATGCTACATAACCATGCTACTATCAACTTCCACACATTGTCTTTTTCCCGTGTGTTGAGTGTTACAGAAAAATCGACCTGTCATGTAACCCGTGTGACCCATGTAGCCTAGAACGAGAACGTCTAGCCTCCAATGCAAATATATCCATCTTTATAGTTACCTTACTTAACAGACTCATTGAATAACAACAATTTATTGATCAAAAACCCTTTTAAGCAGATCAGCAGCCACGTAACGCAGTATTAAGATGAATCCTTAAGACCAGAATCATAGAAGTAAGAGAAGAGCTCAGGGGATTAAGAAAGCATGAATAACAGCAGCGGAGGGAAGCAAAGAAAGTAGAGAGGTACAAAAAAAATGAAAAGAATATCCAGGGTCAACCGAAGGGGCTGCAGGAAAGACTGATGAAAAGGTTACAGACATAAAAGGAGTAAGATATTTGGAGATACAGTAAATAGAAATCACATTAATATACAGTACAGGCCAAAAGTTTGTGAATGGGAAGGTGTGTCCAAACTTTTGGCCTGTACTGTATAATAGTACGTCAAGTACTTCACTTCTAAAATCAGATAAGGATTTTATATATTTTTCAAATAAATAAAATCGAATGAACAATAGACAGTTGAAACAGTCAACGAGGGGCTAGATGTTAGTGGCTCAGACTCCCAGGTGAAACTCCCAAGGTCTTCTGCGGAAGCTGGGCAGTGACTCTGCAATCCTGACAGCAGCGGGAAGCTCATTCCACCAGTCGTGACTGAGCAGAGCGACCCTCACGTCCTTGAGGTGAAGGTGGTGCCAGCAGCCCAACTGAGGCGGTAAGATCAAAGAACTCCAGCTGGAGATTGGAACCTGACCATTGCTTGGCGGTAGGGTGGGGCAGAGAGTAGCAGTAGTCTAGGCAAGAAATGCCCAGTGCTTGATATAGAGAGTGATGGAGAAATTAGTAATATGCAGAATAAGAACCTGCGAAAGCAGTGACAAAATGGAGGGGGTCGAAAACCAAGAAATAAGCAGGAGTGGTAGGTGAAGAGAGCGTGAAGGACAGCGGAAAATAATATGGGATAAGGTGGCAGAGGACAAATAGGAGGAAGACAGCATTTGGAAGACAGAGAGGAGAAAGATAGTGGGTGCATTGTGTTTGTCCCATCTCTGATACGCCTGCTAAGCAGATGATGATGAATGAGGCGGTAGGGAGGCCGGCTCCCTGCTCAGTGTGCCGGATGGAGAGCTGCACACCAGTCTTTTATCTCTAATTACCTCTCACTTACCATTAGCATTTCCTCAGACATGCAGATTCACCATGAGTCCTCAAACCCACCCAGACCTCCATCTTCTATCGGCCCCCAACTGAGCTGAGCATTGTCCCCTAAGCTCGCTGCTTGGCGGGTTCCAATGTGTTTGCGCAGGGGCTCATGCACACCCATGCGTCAGTGCGAACATAAAGTTGTGTACAGCGCATGTAGCTGCCTGCAAGTCAGTGTCTTGGTTCTCAGAGATGTCTCCAAGAAACTGTCAAATTATTACTGTGCTTTACAGCACAGTAATAACTGTTGTCCTAATGCTGTCACCAATTCCGTAGTTTGATGCTACAAGTGACCACAGTCACTTGTAGCTCTTAACCTGTATGGGATCTGTTGTGGAAACTGAAAGCCGGTCAGACAGTACAATAAATAGGCCTGTGCTAAAATATCGATACAGTGATATATCGCCATATTTATTTTCGCGATATACTAAACCGATTTCCAGATCAAAAATCTATTCTTAAAAAAAATAAATAATTCATTGTCATTTTAAACAGTGTGTGAACTACAACTACTAGATGTCGCAGTGTGGCTAGTTGCCTAGAATTGGCAGCCCCCCATTTCTGGTAGAGTGAAATCTGGATGCAACATGACAGACGCAGCTGACAAAATTACAGCAGCTCCTTCCTTAAAAATATAAAGCCGATGTGTGGTAT
>JAODLI010025482.1:0-20908 GCA_027575585.1 Percopsis omiscomaycus | reverse complement strand
CCCCCAAAAAAAAACAGAAAAATGGCTCACCCCCCAGAAAAATGGCTCACCAAACTTAGTAATTAAGAATTGTGCTGTGGTTGACATATACAGTATACTGAATGGCAGATAGCAGCTGCCAGATAGTGAGCATGTAACGATACAGGTATTTGTAACAAGGAAATTATTTGAAACATGTTTTAAATTACAGTACGGTGTAGGGCTACTGTAAAGGCCAGATACTCCAGACAAACACGGCTGTGGTGTGTGCGTATTGGCAAGGTGCATGGTGCATGGTGCTGCCAGCGAGTGTCAAACCAACAGTATGCTTCAGATACTACAGTCTTTTATGTGAAACAGCAGGTGTCCGGGGTCGCTAAAATAACACTAAAGAAACTGTTAATAAAGTTACACGTAAATTGTGTTACCACGTGACCACTGTACCACTGAATCCTCTTCTTCCTCCTCTATTATTTGCTTTTCCTTTTTTGTTTTGATTTTACAGACGGTTCCACTGTCTCCACTCATTAAACAAGCAGTGAGTATGCTGGCATTTGCTTGCATCTGGCCCCAGACTAGCAGCATCTGACTGGGCCTTGTGTCTCCTCACTGCGACTGCACCTATACAGACATAACTCTTCGCCGGACCAGTTGTAGGCTAGGGTGTATTAGGATGATGAATGACATTTTTGTCATACATCATCCTAATACACCCATATTATTTTGCAGAGCGGATTTTGGCACTATGGCGTGTAAATGTGGTGCTCGCACACTAGTCGGACACCTGCTGTTTCCCCTAAACAAGCAGTTGAAAAATCTTGTTCATCGGAAGTATACCGTAGTCTTAAATGTGTAGAAACGCTTGATAGTTGACCATAAATTGTATGGAAAAAGTTTAGAATCAATAATAATAATAATTTTTTTTAATGATTGTATTTAAAATAATTTTTTCATAATTTTAAAATCATTGCGTGACTCCCTGTAAAGCATTTTGTGACCCCTCTAGGGGCCCCAAACCACAGTTTCAGAATCAGTGCTATAGGAGACAAGCATGAAATCATCCCTGTATACTCAGTTTGACTGCAATCATTTTGAAGGTATCCAGATCCTGGTGAGGTTTACAGCCTTTCTTTGCTTTGACTTGAGAACTTCACTTCAGGAGCTGTAATTCAAGCTGGTTTCTTTTAAATCAAGATTTAGGGCCTTGAGTCTGATAAGAGAAGGCACACAACTGGTACCATATTTCTTTTCCCAGGAGTAAATGTAAAAACTGTTGCATATGCTTTCAAAGGCTTGTGCTTGATATTCCTCAACGTCCTCTTTGCCCTCTAACTCCCTCCCTGCGCTACTGCACTGAAAGCCAAGTAGATAAATAATGCTGCGTTCTATTTGAACTGGGAAGTCGGAAGTTGAAGCTGGGAATGACATCACACCCGAGTTGACCACATTCCAGTTAACATTCGGAAACTCTGGGTTGGTGAAGTTCCTCCGACTTTCCGAGTCGGAAGTCCGACTTCAGGGGTTGTTCCAGGTGAAATCCAGTTGGAATTTCTAACTGGGAGCTTGAAAATTCCGGCTTCCCAGTTCACATGGAACGCACCATAATTGTGCTACTCTGCAGCTAAGTTGATTATGAATCTAGCCAATATGCTGTACTGCTTGAGGTAACAGGGATTTTTTATTAAAATTATGTCAAACAGTTTCCCACTCAACATTGACATGATGTACAGAAAGCAAGAATGATAACAGGGTTCAGGAATCCAACTTTGAAATGTTGCGTTAATTTATACAAATAGAAAATGTTGCTGCATTTTATCCAGGAATGTGCCTGCACTTTGTATTGCTTAAAAGTCACATGTGCGGCATGTGCCACTCACTAGGACCCCACGCCACACCAAATTACCAGTGTAATGACATCACTATAACCTCACCACCTCGTGAGCCACTGCATCAAATGTGGTTGACATTCACTCAACACCCCGTTAAATGTGAAACAATCACTTTCCTCAATCTGCCGGTTATGGCATTTAAAGGCAAAAATACAGGCCTCTAAATGTTTACTGGCTGTTTAATATCCTGTTCAGGATTTGTTGTATCTTTAATCAGTTTGTTGTTGCTAAGACCCTTAGTTATGTTGCAGTTTTCTGGGGGAGCTACTCGCCTCTATTCCTCAACTAAACTGCTTTTGACAGTGGTTGCTTCCTTAACATTTTTTCTATTTCTATTACTTTTACTGTTCCACACATTACACACTCGAGTAGGAGATGGGCTGTTTCATTGTCAATAAATGAAGATGACTGTTTGGGCTTATTACGTGATTGCATGCAAATTGTTTTACATACATTAAAACTGTACACTGCTCAAAAAAATTAAGGGAACACGTAATCATCACAATATAACACCAAGTCAATTGAACTTCAGGGATATCAATCTGTCCAGTTAGGAAGCATAAGCGATTGTGAATCAATTTCATTTGTTTTGGTGCAAATGAAAGTGACAACAGGGGCACAGGAGAGGCAACAGCAAGACAACCTCCAAAAAGGGAATGGTTTTGCAAGTGATGGCTACAGACAATTGCTCTGTCTTTATCCTTCCTGACTAATTCTTCTCTAGTTTTTTGTTTTCCTAGTGCTCTGACAGTGCTCCTCCTGTTCCTCCTCGCACAAAGAACCAGATACCCGTCCTGCTGCTGGGTTGATGCTCTTCTATGGCCCTGTCCAGCTCTCCTCATGTAACGCTGTCGTCTGGTATCTCCTTCATGCTCTTGAAACTGTACTGGGAGATGCAGCAAACCTTCTTCCCTGAAGTTTAATTGACTTGGAGTTATGTGATGATAATGTGTTCCCTTCATTTTTTCACAAATGTGGCATTTTACAAGGTCTTAGAACTAATCAAAAATTGCATTTACATTTACAGCATTTAGCAGACACTTTTATCCAAAGCGACTTTTTCTTAGTAACATCAGCAGTCAAGAGGGGTAACTTCGTTACTAAGCATCATATTACATATTACACATGTTACATTATATACAATGTGCCATGAAGTAGTTCAAAATGAATTGATAAGTGCTGATATAGATGTTTTTTATATAGAAATACAGAGGATCGCAAATGAGGGATAAGGGTAATGGCGCATGGAAAATATAAAATCATTGTAGAGGCATTGAAAAATAGAAAATCAACAACAGTAAAAAATATTATTGCATACAAAATGATGTGCTTCAGTTTCACATGAAAGTGCTCGTTTTGTTGGCACAGAGTCTAGTGACATCGCCTAAAAGTCTCTTCAACACTTTGAACTAATTGGAACAGTATGTAAAATGGCGTTCACAGGAAACAGGAAACATCTAGAGGCTTAACAGGAAGCACTAGCAATAGCTCTGTTGTGTTCAGCTGAAATAAAATGTCATATTTATTCATCTTTATTCCACTTCATCTAAACAAGTTAAGGCAATAATAAAAATAACTTTGCTTAAGTAAAGTTATCCCTTTACAGTACCAACATAATCTGCACTGTCTAAAACAACTTACACTTATTTTGTATTTTGTTATATGCAATTGTGTTAGATAAGTAAGGATGTTTTTAAATTATATTTATGTAGCTTGGTCACTAAAAATGCAGCTCTTACTAACATTTGTAGTGTGTTAGAGAAACGTCACAGAGGATGCCAGGTGGCACAGGATGTTGGATGCCCCCAAATGTTTTGACTGGGATTGAAGGAGTCAGATTACCTCATATTTTGTTCAGGAGTCCATGAGGCATTAATCATCTTGTTAAATTAAGACAGTTTTATAATTCCTGTGTGTGAGACCCACATAACTATTTCTCACTTAAGACCTACCAAATGTTTATCCAGTACTACTGACCAAAATGTTTCTTAAAACTCATGTGCACATTAATTCTGAGAAATAACTTAATTGTCTTTGTAGTCAAGGAATCACATTGTGTGAAAACAATAGTCACTTATTTTAAAGGTAGACTCCTTTGTTGTGTTACAGTATCCCCAGAACCCCAGGTTTCTGCCCCAACTGCATGTGTCAGTAATACATTAATCTTGTTTCCAGATTAAAGGTCTACTGAGCGGTTTTACCCAAGAAATAGTAGCTCTTGGACTGTCGACTGACACCTACTGGGGTCGATGAAGCTGTGCCAATGCTAGCCCTATCAATAAAAATTACACCTTCCGTGGGAGAGAAGCAACATATAGAATAAAACTCCATTTCATGAGTGTACGATATAATAATACAGTATAGTATTTATTTAATAAATAAATGTTCTGTTTCTGTTTTTTTCAATGAGCCTTTTGGGAAGGCCTGTTTACCAGGTGTAACTGTCAATTTTAAAAACGTACCATACTAGTTATGCCATTGGGCTGTGCCATTGGGCTGTGCCATTGGGCTGTGCCATTGGGCTGTGCCATTGGGCTGTGCCATTGGGCTGTGCCATGCTAACAAAACAAGAAACCTACCTGATACCTTTTTATGTTATAACTAATTTAACAGTTTTTAAGTCATCATTCAGTCCACCTTTGTTTCTTCTCATTTGGAAGAGATCACAAAAGGCCATGAAGGTTTTGATTAAACCTTTCCCATTGTCCTTTACCTTCAGGATGGTAAAGTGTTTTTTTCTATCCCATACAACTGAGGCATTTGAGTAGCTCCCCTTCGAAGTTGCAGCCTTGATCTGAATGAATCCTCTTGGGTACTCCGTACGTGTAGAACCATTTCTCTGTCAGGACCTTTACTACAGTGTGGGCCTTTTGATCTGTTGTGGGATATGCTTGAGTGAATTTGGAGAATACGTCTGTGATGACCAGTATGTTTTCTCTGACATCGCTGACTCTAATCTGAAGGTTGTGAAATTATTAGCTACCACTTCCAATGTCGGTGGCCGCACCGGCAGCAGAGATGACATGGCCCAAGTACTTCATCTCCCACTGAAAGAAGTGGCACTTGGTACCTGATTGTACCCACTTTTCAAGTTTTTTGCGCTGGCGAGGGCATCCAAGGTCTCTATGAGCGGTAAGAGGATGGCATCCTTTCTAGTTTTGGCATTGAGTGGTCGGTAATCCACACAAAGTCAATTGTCCCCATCCATATTCTGGACAACAACAATGAGTGAGGAGTAGGGGCTGCTACTCACCCTTGCTATACTCCGCTCGAGCAATTCTTGTATATGAGCCTTGACCAGTGAAAATAGGGAAGGGGGGAGTCTGCGGTGGATCAGGTTGGCTCTATCCTCTGTAGATCTGAATTAAACCTCACTTTTAGCTTTCCCATCTAAAAGATCAAAGCAAAAACACGTTAAATAAATGTTCATTATGGGCTTAAAAACATTAAAGTGGTGACAGACAGAATCAAATGTCCTCCCACTGAATCAGTAGTAGACAATCTGTGTTCTGCTGTATCATCAGGTTAGTCTAATTGTAAAACCAGTCCAAGTCAACTGTTAAAACATGGATTTATATGGGCATAAACCTTGAATATGTGGGTAAAAACCATACAAAACCATACAACACTTGCAACTATAAACTCATACCTCAAGTTTCTTTCTGCAGTTCAACACTGGCAACGTGTGGTGGAAGGATCCACACAAATGTGATTTGGTCAGATCCATGAGAATCCCATGCCATTATGTACTCTCCCTGTTCTAGGAAGCAGGGTCCTAAGGTCCTACCAGTTACATGTAGAAAAACAGCAAAGATTCCTGTCCTCTGTGCAACCAGTAACTGGTCTGCCAGATAAATGTGTAGGGGTGGGGCGGGTAAAGGTAAAATCTGCGGATATTGTGCAAACCAAAGCCCAATGTTCCAAAACAGCAGCCACGGAAAATAGCCATATGGGCAAAAAAAAACATGCTAAAAATAATGGATTTGTTGCAAGCATGTAGCATGGATTATTTTGTTTTGCTATAAACTTCACAGATGATCTAAATAAAGTAAAAGCGGCCCAGTTAGGCCATGCTGTCCATACACTGGTTTCGTTGCCATTTCAAAAAGATTTGCATCCTCCCGACAGCGTTTTGAGAACTCCCCCGCATCCACATGAAAACGTAAAAACAAGTGAGAACACTTTAGTATGTATGCCAGGCTAGTAGGTGGCGGTGTAACTTTGCCACTCAAATATACAAAACACCACAGAAGACAGTAGTGGTGGGAAGTTAGAATCTTTTTACTGACTCTTTTACTGACAATCTTTTTTCGAGTCATGTTCATTTTGTTAATTTTAAAACTAGTTAGTGCAGCGCTGTTGCTCTCTTGTGGACAATGTAAAAAAGAGAGCGGTTCTCAAACACTGAAGGCTACATGGTTTGCTTCAGTTGACAAAGTATTATAGCCTACACAAATTCATTTCTTGGTCATTCTCTATCATCAATATATAAAGCCACAACCAATTCAAACCATGTGAAAACCAAGGAGGTACAGAAACGTACCACTGTCACATGACAAATGAACGAAAGACACAAACCCGAAGACCCATAGTTATGAGTTGTGAACTAATCATTTCTGTTTCCTGTACTTAGCGTACAGCCCTGTGGCTGAGCAATACAGCTGTCACGTGACAAATGAACAAAAGACACAAACCCGAAGACCCATAGTTACGAGTCGTGAACGAATAATTTCTGTTTCCTGTGCTTAGCGTACAGCCCTGTGGCTGAGCAATACAGCTGTCACGTGACAAATGAACAAAAGAAACAAACCCGAAGACCCATTAGTCGTGAACTAATCATTTCTGTTTCCGGTAGCCTTAGCCTTAGCCTACTGAGCCTATATGCAGCTGCATGTGACGACGAGTGAATGTAAGAATCCAAGACAATTTACACATGCGTGAAAATGAACGAATCAGTCACTGAGACAACTCATTACTCAGAATCATATAAAATATTAGTTCGCAAAGAACGAAACGTTCACGAGAAACACAACACTAGAAGACAGACACTGCTGCAGGATGACTCAGACCCTTTGTAATACCATTGTGCTTAAATTAAAGACATTCCTACTGACAGGTGTGGAATCTGAAGTCATGTGGATGCAAGGCCAAAAAGCAACAAAACGTTTTAGCAAAAACTCAATTTTCATAGTTTACAAGAGGATAGGGACTTACTTGGTAGGTTACTTGGTACTTGCTTGCTACTATAGGTGTTGCCAAACTGGAAAGTGACAGATTGTAGCTGTATGTCAACACTATGAAGTCTTAGAACTTTTAACAACAAAATTAAACCCCAGTGGTATTCCGAATTGTGCAATACATGCTGTGCATTCAAACTGCTGTTTCCACTCTTACAATCTCAAGCCACTTATACTAATTCTCACCACACTCACAAAGAGCAAATTAGATTGATCAAAGTAAGCCACAGTCTTTGTGAAGGATCTCAGTCCCAACACTGTCAGTATTTTGTGGTTCATAAGAAACATGATAGACGACGAAAATGAATGGCTTGCGCAAACCAAATTGTCTGTAAGAGCGATTGTGTTTATCCCTCCAAAACCACTTGAGATTACATGGTCCAAGATTGAATTGTCTTCACTCTCCTCTGGCTTTCATTACCGGTGGCTTGGATCGCTGGATCTTCTGTGTGGAAATAGTGCGTCCTGCGTAATTTCATGGAATGATAACCGCACAATAAGGTGCTGGAAGAACCTATGGTCACACATGCAATGGTGGCTGTTGTTAGTGGATGACCGCAGTCCCAGAGGACCACTGCTCCCCATACACTGAGAAGAGATGTTTATGGCAGCTTTTCTTATTGTAAGTAATTAGTAACTAGGAGAGAGTAGGCTGCACTTCAGTAAATGCGTTCAGTAAGCTGAAAAACATCTCCGGAATCAAAGAAGAAAATCTCTTTTTGTTTGAGTTTTGTTTGATTCCTTTGTGATGATGAGAACTCCTGAATATAATGGCAATAATATTTCTTTGTTTCAAACCAATAGGATTTTTAAACCTTCTTAAAGCATTAAAACAATATGTTGTGGTGACTTCAGCTGAAAGTAGATCCTCTTAAATAAACACTGCTCCGAGATTATGTTTGTATACACTATACATATGGAAACACCTTAGTTATCACAATCTGGCTCGCATCTCCATAGTTCTTCATCTTAATGATAGACCTAATCAGACTTTTATTGGTTCTCCTGATGTTAAGAAATAGTTATGGATAATATAATATTCAGCTGTCAAATGCCACAAATACTGTCCCAGAGTCAAAATAATATCTTGAATCCAGTTAAACGCTATTCAAAAAGACTACATCAGGCAAGCAACAATAGTATTTCATACAAAAACATTGCATTAATAATACCATATTGGTTGATCAATGAATGAGCTATTCTATTGGGCCCCTTCAAGAAGAGGTCAGGCTGTAGCATTATTAGCTACACAGAACACTGCTGGACCTCTGGATTCCGTTTTCTTGCTCAACAACGCTGTCACAGGGGCTTGAACTCCTCCCCCTACTGCCAAATGCAATATTTAATATCACTTAATTAAGATTGGAATTGACAAAATGTTTCTCGGCAGCACCATTTTGAAGCCAGGGTCAAAAATGCAGTTAAGCAGTATTGGAGAGCATAGATATCTAATGATATCTAATGTAGCAGAGAAGCAGTAATGGCCTATTGTGGTTGATAAGTGATAACTCTCATACCTTGTATCTTTTTTGTGGAGTACAGAGGGAAAATCGCTTGGGGGTCTCTGGCCGGCTGAATTTAATTTACCTCTGTTTTAGTAGTTCTACATTGAAGATTTCCACGAAATACAAAGCTCTAGACTACCCTATGTCTCTCACATGCCATACTGTAGGCTACATAATTATATACATCCAGTAATTTATAAGCACATAGGCTTTCTTTTGTATACACACCTTTGTTGGATGCTTACGCCACATGACTGCACATGACCGCTTAGGTCTCAGACACTCAAGATCAGGTAATTTCTCACCATTTACAGCTCAGTCCTTGGTGTAGTTTGCGTTATTACTGCTGGCATTTCTCGCTATAGCTTAAGATGCTGTGTTAGCTAATGTTAGCTATCTGTCAGTCCACCTATGATTGTTAAAAAGTTGTTTTGGAGTGAAGATGTCAGTATGTCTTGTTAGATATGATATTTAATCATATTAGAAAAAGGCATGTATTGGGGCTACAGTAGTAATGACTACAGTATACCTGTATATTCAATCAGTTTTATTGTTTTTCCAGCAAGACGCAATATTTTAAAATTCTGAAAACAACCATACATTTTCTTTCAGGATGACGTATGAGATTCCCATAGCCTGTTCCATGTAATTTCACCCAAAGCCTAAAATTAATCTGAAAAAACCATACAGCTGTATGGTTCGAATCATGCCTATATCTTTAACCATCAGAACCACAAAATGCTCATCTGTATTTTATAACCTTTACCAGATTAGCATTTTCATACCCAAGTTATCAGAACCATGAAATGCCCATCTATATTTTATAATAATCTTAACCAGATAAACCTATCTGGATTTGATCATTACCTTAATCAGATTCATGGTGAATTTTAACCATAAGTACAAAATGTCTGCATCTTCGCATGTTTGTAAACAGGTATCTATACTTTCTATTTGTTTTTAGCATTTAATAAATGAATTTATGCAGGAAACAAAGTTGAACATAAACTTACAGTATACCTCAGAGACGCATGGGGAGTGGTTAAGAGCACCTTAATGCCTTTATAAGAAACAGAAAAGTCTCATTGATTGGTCTATGGTTATGGAAATGCTATGTACAATGACCCTGAGATCAGGCACTCTCAAGACCCCAAACAAATCCACAGGGTCTTACTATGGGGAGCTGGAGTGAAGGCAAGGCTAGCAGAAGAGGAGGAGGGGGCTATATCCATGTGAAACCAGTCCAAACAAAGACTCCCTGTTTCTGTGGCCAGACAACCCCCACCTCTCTAAGCACGATAAATAAATAAATACAAATGGAAATAGAAACCATATACGCCCACTGAAAAGGCCTGTAAGAGAATGAGTGACAGACAATTGAAAAGACAAATTGTTACATTGTCTTTGGGTGGGGGTGGCTGAGGGGTTGATGCGCAAAGGTAATTACTAGGAGATGTGAACCAGGGGGTCAGGGGTCAGACTATGTGTCTGACCCCAAGTTTTAGGCCATCACTGAAAGAAAGAGTTTCTGAATTGGGCCAATGGCTCGCCTACCCCTTTTCTATTTTTTGCACCAGTCACTCGGTGACACAAAATGTCTTAGTCCTTCTTTTGGAGGGGTTTCTTTTTCACTTTCAATCCTCTTTTTTTCTCTCAATACCCCTCCTTGAGAAAAAAAACAGGCTTTTCTCTGAAAATCGCTGACGAGGCATTTGTCCTGCAGCAACCCACCCATGTTTGATTTAATTGCTTTTCCACCCAACTGTGCCACAGCTCTCAGCAGCTGGGTCGTGATGGACAGTACTGGAAGCCTGAGGGAAAGGTACTGTTATTTTGACAGTCAGAAGAGGAGACATGGGTGACCTGACCCACTCTCAATTGGCTGCGTTTCCCATGGTGCTAATGGAGCTGGGAACTGAATGGATGGGAATAATTCCAGTTGTCTGCAAATCTCTGCTTCTAAAGTTAAAGGCCATCATGGTTTTCTTCCATGGTGTTCTTAGAAAATGGTACCACAGCTGATTAAGTCAGTACAAGTTATTTATATTGTTTGTGCATATTTTTAAACTTTTTGACCCTTGAATATAAAGTATAAACAACCATAAACAGACACGAACGATGTAAGGACAATATAGGAGTGTGGTACTTGGTGAAGGATGAAACTATCATTGTGTTTAGATTGAATCTCCAGGAGTGATTCGAATTTTCCCTGCACTTTTCTGCTTACCCACAAACAATTTCTGGCATTACAAAACCAGAGGTTAAATTTGCTTTTATCGACCAGCTACTTTTTCCAAACAAATTTAGAAGTAAAAGTAAATACATTGGGAAAGAAAAGCTGTTTAAAAAGATTATTAAAAATTCTTAAAATCCTAGCACCACTCGAACATTGCAACACCTTGTGGGGCAGTTGTGGCTCACAGTTCGACCGCTGGTCTAATTGAATGTTTTCTGCCATTCCTCTAAAGCAAGTTCTTTCGAATGATCATGCCCTTACAATGCTAACAAATGTTAATGGGATTTGATCACTACCATAAGCTAGCAATCCTGCAGATGAACCATGCTTAAATTAATTTTGATTTATGCTTAAATCATCTGCCATAAGTGTAACTGTGCACACAAAACATAGGAATAACACCAAATGAGTATATCCACCAATTTCTTTTCTTCTAGTTTTATACTTAAAATGAACTTTATTCAACTGCACTGGGTTTTTGTTGAACTTAAATTGGGGTCACTATGCAGAGAAAATAATTGGAATGATTCCAATTTGTTTGTGCTAAGACAAGAATGATACAGTACATTTGGCCTGCATCATTCAGCGATGAGAAGTAGCACATGATAAAACGCTTAGTTAAACCTACTGGCTTCCTCTAAATCTCCTTCTTTGGACACAGGCTTAGCCGTAAATCACAATACACTGACTTACCTTAGAACAGTGTGGGTTAGGACCCCCCGAGGGGTCACGGGATGATTTTTTTTTTTTTTTCATGGTGAAAACTTTTCAATGGCTATTCACATACTCACACTGACCACAGTATGGGCCGTTTCCATTCCTTCAGTGGAAGTGAGAACAACAGAAAGCCCTACACAGGCTCAATGTGAAGAGAAAGCAGTGCTTGGGTTGTTTAGGCCTCGGGGGGAGCGGGTAAAAGGAAGGGGGGTCCAGCTGGGTCTGTTTATGGTCTGCAGTGCTTTACCAGTATTAGCTACAGGGTGATGGACAGTGCATAATCGATTGCATGAAAAATGGCTCTTAATTTGCTAGCGTGGGAGCGGTTGTGTTGAGCTTAATGTTACGCCGAAGGCCCATTAATTGTAATGTTTACGCAATGTTAATGTCAGCCAGCACCCCATGAGCACCCTGCTTTGTGTCAAACAAACAGCATGCATCAGGAGAGCCTGCAGGGGTCGGGGGTGGGGGGCATAATGCAGGAGCAGGGCTGCCACGGAGGCCATGCCCGGCACATTCAAAAGGCCCTTCGGTGTTAAAGTCGTTCACCTATTTTGTGAAAAGTGAATGGATGGAAAGTTGAAAAGCAAGCATCGTTATGCTATGCACCTCAAGACCTACCTATCGTGTCCATAAAATGTCACAAGACTACAGCTGAAATAAAGATATTAACTCCAGACCAAGCAACAGGTTAAAACAACAGCATATGTATGGAGTGTGTTGCCTCGGATGGTACACTACATCGATGGCTTTTAGCTGTAGTCACCCCCTTCCTAACCACACACGGTCAAAGCAAGGCACAGGGTTTAATGTGATGTCTTCTTCATAAGTCTGGTTTTACTCAGTGTCGCACAAGACAAATTTCCATTATCTTAGACTGACGGATTTCAGTGGTTTGTAACAGTCACTATATAATTCACTCGAAAATGAGCTCATTCAACAGTGGGGAATGTAATGGAGAGCCACATTGCATATGTACATTTGAAACTGCTTTATTTATAAACCTACATACATACATACATACTTACACATACATACATACATACATACATACATACATAAGTGCTGTGAAGACCCTCTGTAATATGGAAATTCAGTTGTGCGGTATTGCAGAGAATGCTATAGTCACCGACCACACCAGCATATATAATGTATGACATGTGTGTGCACTGCTTTCTTTGGCGAGAGAGAGGAGCAGACATGTTTGTTATGCTGCTTTTTCGTCCTTGACACAAATCAGTCTCTGCAGGAACCTCCGACACGGTGGGCAAGAACATGAGAAGATACAGTGCCGTGATTATTTTGTTATAATAAATTATTATTTTATTTGTGGACTTACACAATACAAACTGAGACTTTTACCTTGTTTGGAGATGCTCTCTACAAACCACGAGAGAATCAATACAAACAAGTGCATGGGGCGCAGAAGCGATTTGGGTTTGAATATGATTCAATGGGATATGTGAGTACGTGCACAACAATAGAGGCAAAAATGTTGCAAATTAAAGATAGCAGCATTCTCAATTGTTGGCAATACCACAAACAAGGGTATCCTCTGTGCTTCATGAAGTCAACAGCCAAGCTCATCTAATGTGAGCACATTCGCACAAAATGCTCCCGTTTTCCACACCAGAATTTATACCGTGGTTGCTTCAACTATGCATATAAGCTGAATTCACATGTGGAGGAGCATTGCTGCAGACAAAGAAAACCTTTATAGCACTGAAAGCAACTCCCTTTCGGTTTATGTACAATAATTTGAAATTAACAGACTCGGATGAGGAGGCTTTATTTAAAATTATTTGAAACCCACAGTTAACTGTTTTCATTCAAAGCCCTCATTGGCTAGGAGCTCCTCTCAGCTGTGGGCCAAATAAGCAGTACCCTGTCCCTGCTGTGCAATAATCCTGGACCCTGAGCATGAGGTATGAGTTATGTGAGAGGTATTTTGGCCCCAATCTTCAGGAGCAAAGAAGTGTAAACTAAGTGTTTTTGAGCCATGACCCCCAAAAAGATGTTGTTCATAGTTGCATAGTTTGCGACCACCCTGCATGTGTGCATGACGGGGTTGCAAACTATGAATAACTTATTTCAATAGCACAAAGCATGAAAAGACAGTATATAAATAAATAACCAACGATGAAAACAGTTTAAATCTACTACTACAAACTATAAATTTAAATTTCAAATTTCTCAAAAGATTTTGAAAAAAGTTTCTCAAAATATTGAAATCATCTCACAACTCCTTGGGGGTTCAGGCCCCTATACTGTGGAAAACCCTGATTTAAAGTAACTGCACTATGTATATCTTTTAAAACTTTTCTTCTTCGTCTGCATCCACATATCACATACTACTTTCATTAATCATGACATGGGCAATGTAAGCAGACAAGCCATCACATGCACAGTCTTGTGAAACACCCTCAAGGTGCCATAGTAACATTTCTTTGTGCCCATAGCCATTTTTTTGATATGAATGGGGCACTTTTGGGTTTGCCATGTACATCTTTCTCTGTGCCATAAACATTTTAGCACACTGCCAAATGCGAAACAGAATATCTGCTGCACTCAATTTGGTACTGATTTGATTATGGCCCCAATTTCCTTTTAAGAGACTTTAGAATCCCTTCCGTCTTAAAGGTTTCTGCCAGGACAGCAGCAAAGTTTAAGGCTGGGATAGAAATTTGCATCTGGCCCCTTCAGTATCCGACAGTATCAGAAATACATGTGTGACCAATGTATTTGCCTAAAGTGTTAAATGTTCAGAGAGGCCTAGAATAGAATATAATATGCATTATGTGCTTGATCATTCCAAAATATTTAAATAATATTGGCACATTAATCTTGTAGAGTTTGTTGTTGTATAAGAGGCAAATAAATTGTGGCTTCCAAATCCAGCAATATCCTTACTTTCAAACAATTACCTAGGATTTCCCCAAGATTTGGAGCCAAATATGAATGATGCTGCAATCTAATTTTTCCATTACCATCAATGAACCCTATCCCCACACACATTCAATGCAGTGTTACGTGCAACCTAACAAAAAGTCTATTTTTGTCTTTTTTTCTCCGCCAGTATAGGCTATAGGAGGGCCTTTCTCCCACACCATTCTTTATCTCCATATGTACACCTTGTCAGAATACGACTGACACTGTGGTCTTGAGAAGTCACAGTGTTTAGCCAACACTCAATGATGACAGATGCTTAATGATATAAATGTTAGTTCTGCCAGACCAAAATGCCCTTTCATGGCAGTACATGCACATGTAGTATATGTACAATTGGGACTCAAATGCAGCTGAATATAGATGGATAGATAGCCTTTGGGAATCCTAATGTCCTCGGGGCTTTGAAAGTCCAAATATTTAGTCTCACTATTGTTAAACACATGCTGAAGACGTTTGGAAAGTAAACTATCAGCCTCCAGCTCCAGATTGTATGTTAGTAATAACAGTGGCATCCATATCGAATCAAATTTTATTTTTGCCAGGAAAACATTTTTGAAATCTTTTTGATGTCCCACAAAACATTTGTACAATCACAATGAAAATTAAATGTGAAATGATTGACTAACTTTGTTTTTGGTCTCCAGAAGGTTTGATATGGAACATCCCATAGATAATTTCAGCTGGCCTATCACTGCTGTACTGACAGGGATCTTCCTCAGGACTTTGAGTAGAACCAGAACTGGAAGAGAAAAAGCCCTCCTCCTCCTAAATCTTTAGTTTGCTTTAGTAACCGTGTGTGCACAAAATGCAGATGGATGCCATGGCTCATAAAGCAATGTGTGTAGCCAACACAGTCACCCATATTAAGTCATCAGTGTTTATATAATGCTGACAGAGGTGCCATCTCCTAAAAATAGAATCGCAACACATTTAAGTCCAAATTAGAATGTTATTTTTTTTAAATAGTATTTTCTTTGTTTTGCTATTTTCATTCAAATATTTCTACCAGTAGTCTAAATTCAAATATATAGAATAGTACTCCCCTGTAATAAACACTGCATAACTTACAGGGATTTTCAAGTCTGCGTTTGCTAACACTTCTTAATTAAGTAGGCCTACTTTGTTTTTCCAAGGAGGTATTGGTGTTTCTATTGCTGCCAAAGAATTATTAACAACACAATAGGATGCAAATTAATGAACATTTAATTAGAGGGGATTTAACACCTTAGACCTTATCATGAAACAGAGCAATCCAATAAGGAGATGGACACTGTGAAAGAGCAAATTGACTTTCCCAATAGGATGTAATTAGGTTGCATTATGCGTGACTCAAAACGTTTATTCACCACTCTGTAAACAGAATCGCGAAAAAGAAAATTCAGCATGACTTGAATAATAAGCCCATATCTTCTACACTCCAGGTGCGTGTAGGCCTACTCGAGAAATATGTTTCAGAGAGCCACCAGTTGGTCATTTTAACGTTGTTTTCAGGTCACGTGGCTTGTTAAAGACAGTGTAGTAAATAGTAGACTTTAAGGTAATGTATGGGGGTAGGGCTTGACTCACGCCCAGGGTAATTGCGCGCGGTGATTGCGTGCCAAAAGGCGCAGACGCTCTCCGATTGGCCGGTGCGCGCTTTACAATCTCCTCTTGTTTCCGAGCTCCGCGCGACTAGAACAGTTTACCTTCGCAGGCTGTAAATGAGCGGGTCGCTCGAGACGAGAGCAACGCGTTTGCAGGAAACAAGAGACCGCCGTGGAACTTACACAACACTGAAACTTTACCCAACGTCAAACGTTTTACAGTTTTTGTTCCCTTTTATTTTCACGTGAAGCAATTTTGTTGATTGTTCCATTTACGCTGTACTGTGGCGCGTATTGCTCGTTTTATGAGCAACATGAGGTGCGCAGAGTCTTCGTGGAGGATGATCCTCTTGCCGTGGACGGTGTTGCTCGTGTCCGCGGTCACAGCCTCTGAGTACGAGTACGTGAGCTGGAAGTCTGACCAGTACAACGGCGGACGCAGCTATGGCAAGCCACCTCAGTGCATGGACATCCCGGACGACTTGAGGCTCTGCTACGGCGTTGGCTACCCTCGTATGCTGCTGCCAAACCTACTGGACCACGAGACCCTGGCGGAGGTCAAGCAGCAGGCCGGGAGCTGGGTGCCCCTGGTGCACAAAAATTGTCACCCGGGCACGCAGGTCTTTCTGTGCTCGCTGTTCGCCCCCGTGTGCCTGGATCGACCGATCTACCCCTGTCGCTGGTTGTGCGAGGCTGTGCGGGATGGCTGTACCCCCATCATGGAAGCTTTCGGCTTTCCCTGGCCGGAGATGCTCACCTGTGACAAGTTCCCTCAAGACGACGTGTGCATGGCCATGTCAGCGCCCAACGCCACGAAGGAACCCATGCCAACAGGTAAGGTCACCCAGCACTCCATCGAATAGAATTTATTTATTTATTTATATTTTTGGAAATGTGGACAGAATGTGCCTCGTTTTAACGGGGGGAAAAAATGACATCTGAAGATACAGTTCTCGATTTGTTTTTAATTTACCCCTGGGTCCAATCTTGAAGACATAAAAGTAGGCTATATATGCACCCAGAAGAGTCCTGTTTTGGAATTCAAAAATACATTTATTATTTTTGGAGACGGTATTAACCAACCACCGATTCACTGTAAAAAAATATTTGAATTTAACTTAACCTTGTTAAATTACATTATTTTTTACCTTGAAACTTTGATAGTCTTTTGGAGTTTATTAAATTACATTTTATATATCAGGTGCTCTTACGGCAAAATGGTAACCTAAACATTTTATATTTCTCAATGAATCATTTTTACAGTGTTAATTCTGTGTGTACATCCAGAGTACAAGCTTGAAATAGTACAAGCTTGAGTGAGTTCCAGAGCCAAATGAGCCAGGCTTTGCTTTTGTCACCGTGTAAGAACTGACACCTGTGTAGCTAAATGTCAGAGGGAATGTTATTTCAGGAGTTAAGGTCTATTTACAGATGTAAATCCCCATGACAAACAATCCAAATACAACCTTTTGTGGACATTTACCCATGACCTTTGGATTTATTTAAAAGAAAAGTTACCCCTCCTCTGAAACATTTTCTTTACACTTTCATTCACTATTCATCTACTATTGTAATGGTTTGAGTGGGGTGTTAATGTGAGTTTGCCTGCTATTGACAAAGAAGTGATGTTGTAATATTCTCTAACAGATGTTAGTAATCTGAATCAAGGTATTTGTGGAGTTCGCGGAGTCCAGCAGCAAAAATAATTACAGCACATAATCTGCATCTCATTGTATAATGACCTCTCACTAAAATGAAGAGATGGAGGTGTATATAAAACAAGCAGTCAGGAGGGACAGGAAAAGGTGGGCCAAAAGTCTCTGAACAATGCTTTCAAGGACACGGCAAAGCCCCATATCATCTCTCGCTAATGGTTTCTTGGCTGCGGACCTTCAAGCCCTGTTGGAATTTTGTGTCTCCTGTTCGAGAGGTTTAGGCTGAATTGAGTAGCTTCAAACAAATTGGGGATCAGGGGAGAAGTGTAACAGTATTCCTGCTCCTAACAAAAAGGTGCCAAATTGATTAAAATTCCACAGAGACCAGGAAAAATACACACAAGCAAAATGCCAGGGGAAGATGACGCTCGAGCATTGTAGCTGATAGCCGTGTCATTGACCGACATGGAACCACTGTCTCATTCACATTAGACATAAATCAAATGGGACTTTCCATCATCAAGCTCCTTACAGAGTAGTCCTGCTGTACAGTTTAACTTAGTATAGAGAAATTATACAGGGCGAGAGAATTGATAGGGCTTGATAGGGCTCTCACATTGTGATTACACCTCACTCATTGTTTAGACTTAGAAGGACCTGCCTTGGTCATGTAACCGGGGGGTCTGCGAGCTGAATGACACGGTGGTATGGGCAGGGGCCCACTTTCCGGAGAAAAGGCCCCTGTCTGGGCTGCGGGACCACACAGAGCTCAGTGGTCTCTAGACATCACCTGTTATCATTTGTTGTCAGCGCCGGCGATAAATAAGCCAGCTTTCCCCCGGCTCGGACTCATACTTGTGTAAGCCCTCTCAGGCCAACTTGAATGCTTGTTTTTTTCTGCTCCATATCATTTGACAGGTTTTGATTAATCTTAAGAAAATTCTTTAGCAAAAGCAGATGCATAATTAATATTTTACCTTCCCTCTCTGGCTAAATCTTGACAAAACTGATAAAAGAAACTCAAATCTCCTAATGGATAATATTGGTAATACGCTAACAGTGGTTGCCTGCTGCTCTGCTGAAACCACACTGGTGATAATTGATTTAAAGGAGAACCAAGTTGAAATTGGAAAAGGGACCCCTTGACTCTGTAAACAGTGTCTGTTTTCACAAGCCCTTCACACCCTGGTGTTACGTTCACAAGCTTTTGTCAAACACATGTAATGGACAACTGGCAGCCACAGTAGAATAGGGTGATGGAGAGGAAACTGTGTCCATTTATGTTTTCATCAGCCGAACCTATTATTCAGATATTTAATGACCAAATGTATCCCATTTGAAATAAATGCTCCAGAACGTATAGCTTTCTTTTATAGTGGTTTGAAATGTAAGCTCAGCTGTTGGCACAGAGGAATCAATTTTGGTCAGTTTGAGAAAGAAATAAAAATATAACTGGAGGAATATTCACAGATACATTTTGGCAAAAACAAGTTTTGGCTTTTTGCCTGCAGTTTCATGTATGAGCATCGCTGCCATTTTAATTTCATAGCATTATTCAAACTTGTATTGCATCATACAACTATGTGTAGGTTCCTCTTTTTTGCTGTGATTTCTGAGAAAAAGTAATGAGTAAGATTTTAGGAAACATTTGCAAATTTTTGCTGAAAAAGTGGGAAACATGTAGCAAGGATGTAGTGTATTATATTTATACTTTACAATGATGTTATATATCTCTATTGCCCAATGGTCCATTCTCTTTATACTGTAGCTCTTGAGCATTAGTGTGAATAGGTCAGTCACAATGAGTGTTTTGGCCTATCTATCTAGAATGTTGCAGATAGCAGGCAGCGCTATTTACTGCAGCTCTTAGTTACAGCTGGCTATAAAAGCCAGAGGACATTCCACACTGAGGTCAGGTCATCAGAGCACTGACCAGACCAGCCAAGAATTGTGCTGTACAAAGACACAGCAGATAGTATCTCTGTCCGGGCGTGCGCTAGTAAGACTCGTGTTGCTCGAAGGGCATTAGCGATTTGGCCGAGGGAACCCACGAAGCAAGTGGGCAAGTGTGATTTTTAAGTTTTTTGTTTGTTTAAAGACATAGCCTACCTGCCATTTATTTGGAAAGGGATGAAAGAATTGCTTTTAACACTAGAAAGGCCAAAGCACTACGATTTTAGGTTTACATTTTAGGTTTACTCTGCAGACATCATAAATGCAATACTTAGAAACTTTGAATACGTTCACAACCTAAAGGCTGTGCATAGAAAAATCCTGTTAACATGTTAAAAGTTTTTAAGCATTTAGGCAAAGACGTGTGAGTTTGGGTAGTTTTACTTTGAAGATACAATGAAGATGTTCTCTCTCTATTCATTTGTATTAATTTTGTTGTGCATTTGATATATTGACATAACAGTGTCGCTCCTTTCTTCCACAGGTTCTTCCAGTTGTCCTCCTTGTGACAATGAGATGCAAACAGATGCCATTTTGGAGCACATGTGTGCCAGCGAGTTTGGTAAGCATCCTCCGGACACCTACTGTGCCAACAACTCCCACACAAACACCTACGTGGAAACACACCCAGACACAGACACACCTTCCTCTGTTATGCCTTAACATGTCTTCGAGTGAAGGTGATCAATGCTTGTTGATCACCTTCCCTCTAAAAATTAACTTTTAAATATACGTAAAAAACCAATTCACATACTTTGGCAGATTTAGATCAATGAACGAAATTAGGCACAACTGTCCGCAGCAATGTAGATAGCTGCAGGGGGAAGGGTGGAGAACAGCGTGAGCCTTTAGGAGCTGTAGACGAGCTGTAGAGGAGCAGAGAGGAGGGGGGGGGGGTCATGAACTTTTCAAACCAAAACAACAGAATTTTTGAAACGCTGGTAAAACTGCCCCTTTAACAGTTCCCTATGTTGGCCTTTTTTCTTAGAGCCCGGAAAACGAGGAGTCACAATGGATTTTTAATAATACTTATGTTATCATGTAATAGAATATATAGTAATTACTGTATATTAGGGCTGGGTATTGGCAAGGACTTTACGATACGATACATATCACGGTACAAGGGTGACGATACGATTATATCACGATACATTGCGATACATTACATATTGCGATATATTGCGATATTCCACATAGTAAAAAAT